>JAODAL010027947.1:0-54118 GCA_025379985.1 Phyllomedusa bahiana | reverse complement strand
ATAGGAGCAAATTAATATTTATAGTTTTGACATAAGGAGCATATTATAGTAGTTATATTCTTGTACAAGGAGCATTTATATTTTTATAGCTTTACATAAGGAGCATTTTAAAGAGTTTTTCTTGTACATAGGGCAGTTTTTAGTATTTATATTCTTGTCATGGAGCATATTATAGGTTATATTCTTGTACATAGGGGCAGCTTGTTTTCTACAGTGGGACTTTTAACAATTATTTTACATAATTTAACATTTAGTGATAATGTTAAGATGTTCTCCATATTGTGTTAGACAGAAGAAGAGCAATACGTCAAAAAGCCGTCTTGGGAATCAGAGATCTGTCCTGCAGTCTTGCAGTGTATTTTAAGGATGGCCGCCCCCACGCAGGGCAATAAAGGTCATTCTCTAAACACATTGGTCTCCATGTCCTGGAGTGACAGCAGTGTGGCAGATTGCAGCATGAGATAGAATATTATTAGATTCCTTCTTTGGATTGTTGCCTCCTCATCTACAAGAACAGTATTAGAGCAGGAAGATTAATTGCTGGAAAGAAGAAAAATCTTCTGAAAGGAGTGCGCTGCTGAGGACTGGGGTCCCATGTGAATTGTTTCCTGAAATTACAATGTGTGAAGCTGCTGATGTCTCTTCTGCCCTCCTGAATAATGAGATATATGCAGAAATTTTTCCTGGCTCACATTCGGCCTCTTGAAGTTTTCGTTAGTGAAGTGCTCTGTTGGGGTTCTACTTTTCACAAAGATTGGGTACCCTTTTGGGCTGATTTTAGTGTAAGGACACAGTTTGGAAATTATTTTTGGGGCTGTTTGGGATTTTTTTTTCAGAGAGGGCCCACAGCTTGGGGGTTACGCAATCCCCGGTGCCCAATCTTGGTGGTTACAGCAGATCCTAGGTGTCCAATCTTGGTGGTTATAGCAGATCCTAGGTGTCCAATCTTGGTGGTTACAGCAGATCCTAGGTGTCCAATCATGGTGGTTACAGCAATCCAGGGTCCAAAATTTTGGGGTTTTACAGCAGATCCCCCGGGGCACAAACTTGTTTTTACAGCAGACACGGGGGGCACAAGCTTGGTGGTTACAGCAATCCCAGGAGCACAAGCTTGGGGGGTTACAGCAGCCCAGGAACAAGCTTGGGGGTTAAAGCAGTCCCAGGAGCACAAGCTTGGGGGTTACAGCAGACCCAGGAGCACAAGTTTTGGTGGTTACAGCAATCCCAGGGCACAAGCTTGGGGGTTAAGCAAACCCGGGAGAAAACAAGCTTGGGGGGACAGCAGATCACGGGGCAAAAACCCTGGTGGTTTACAGTAGATTCAGGCGCACATTTTGTGGTTACAGAAGATCACGGACACAATTTTGATGGTTACAGGAACCCAAGGCACAATCTGGTGGTTACAGTAATTCCAGGTGCACAATCTTGGTGGTTAAGGAGCCCCCAAAGTACACAATTTTGGGGTGGTTACAGCAGATCCAGGTGCAAACTTGGGGGTTTAAGAACCCAAGTAACAATTTTTGGGGGTTTTACGTAGATTCCAGGGCAAAATCTTGGGGGTTACAGGAGACCCAAGTACACAATTTTGGTGGTTACAGAGATCCTCCCCCCAATCTTGGTGGTTACAGCAGATTACAGGTGCCCAATCTTGGTGGTTACAGGAGATCACAGGTGCCCAATCTTGGTGGTTACAGGAGATTACAGGTACACAATCTTGGTGCTTACAGGAGATCCCTGGAGCACAATCATGGTGGCTACAGGAGATCCCAAGTGCACAATCCTGGTGGTTACAGTAGATCACAGGCGCACAATCTTGGTGCTTACAGCAGATCATAGGTGTCCAATCTTGGTGGTTACAGAAGATCACAGGTACACAATATTGGTGGTCACAGCCGATCACAGGAGCATAATCTTGGTGGTTACAGGAGACCCCAAGTGCACAATCTTGGTGGTTACAGTAGATTCCAGGTGCACAATCTTGGTGGTTACAGGAGACCCCAAGTACACAATCTTGGTGGTTACAGCAGATCCCAGGTGCACAATCTTGGTGGTTACAGCAGATCCTAGGTGCACAATCTTGGTGGTTACAGCAGATCCCAAGTGCACAATCTTGGTGGTTACAGGAGATCCCAGGTACACAATCTTGGTGGTAACAGTAGATCCCAGGAGCATAATCTTGGTGGTTACAGGAGATTCAGAAGCATAATCTTGGTGATTACAGCAGATTCCAGGTGCACAATCATGGTGGTTACAGCAGATCCTAGGTGTCCAATCTTGGTGGTTACAGCAGATCCCAGGTGCACAATCTGGGTGGTTACAGCAGATCCTAGGTGTCCAATCTTGGTGGTTACAGCAGATAACAGGTGCACAATCTGGGTGGTTACAGCAGATCCAAGGTGACCAATCTTGGTGGTTACAGCAGATCACAGGAGCACAATCTTGGTGGTTACAGCAGATCACAGGTGCACAATCTTCGTGGTTACAGCAGATTCCAGGAGCACAAGCTTGGTGGTTACAGCAGATCCCAGGAGCACAAGCTTGGTGGTTACAGTAAATCCCAGGAGCACAAGCTTGGTGGTAACAGCAGATCACGAGTGCACAATCCTGGTGGTTACAGTAGATCACAGGCGCACATTCTTGGTGGTTACAGTAGATGCCAGGAGCATTATCTTGGTGGTTACAGGAAATCCTAGGAGCATTATCTTGGTGGTTACAGGAAATCCTAGGAGCATTATCTTGGTGGTTACAGCAGATCACAGGTGCACAATCTTGGTGGTTGTTGCTGAGGGATACGGTTCTTTGTATTAACTGCGGCTCTAATAGGTCACACACTGTCACACGCCGGCTATAATGTTTTGGGGGTCTACTGGCAGTGTTCTTTACTATCACACCCTGCTCCAGGGATACAACTTATAGTCTTTGCATCTCATTTACCGGCCATACTTCGGGGTGCAGTTCTCTTGAGCCCAGCACAGTACGAGTGGTATTCCCTCGGATGACTCTTATGGTACTGATTTCCTTTGTCTCCACTGTCAAAGAAATCCCTGATGTCACAGATGGAACACAGGTCACTGATGTCCATTCTTGTACTAAGAGCCTTCTGGCCACTCTTTTCACAGGCCAAGCACTCCAACAGCAGGAGTCTCTGCAGTTATAGTTCTTTACATACAGTCCCATCCATATCTTCTTATAGCACAACCACACACAGTCATTTAATGCAGACATGGAAAGCTGCAGAGATTTCTGGTGTGGAGAAATCAACCATGTTAAAATCCTTTAAGGGAAGGGGCACCTCTCCGGCTAATGGGGTTATTTCACATCTTAACAGTGCCCCTTTTCTCTCTCCCTACATATCTATGTATATATCCAATGTCCTCTTTTCCTTCTCCCCCTCCTCCTTCTTCATTTTCTTCTTCTTCCTCTTCTTCTTCTTCTCCTCCTCCTCCTCCCACTTTTCTTCTCTCTCTCTCCCTGAGAACATAGGGCTCTTGCACATCTCAACAGTGGCCTCACTCTACCTTTATATTTCTCTAGCTATTGATCTATCCCTCTCATTTCTATATATTTATCTAATTTCTATCTGCCGATCTTTCCATCTATCTATCCAATCTTTCTTTTTTTTCTTTTTCTATTCTCCATCTTTTCCTTTCTTCTTTCCTTTTTTCATCCTTTTTTCTTTTCTCTTCTTTTCCATCCTCTTTCTTTTCTCTTTTCCTTTCTTCCATAGTCTTTCTTCTTTCCTTTTCTTTCTTTCATCTTCTGTTTTTCCTTTTCTTTCTTTCTTTCTTTCTTTCATCCTCTTTCTTTTTTCCATCCTTTTTCTTTCTTTCCTTTCAAGTATCCTCACTTTCTTCTCTCCATTCATTTTCTTTCCTTTCTTCCATTTTCTTTCTTCTTTTTTCTTTCCTTACTTCAATCCTCTCTTTATTTTTCCTTACTTCCATTCTTTCTACTTTCCTTCCTTCCAACCTTTCTTCTTTCCATTTTCCATTTGCTTTTTCTTCCCTTTCTTTCATTCTCTTTTTCCTTTCGTCCATCCTCCTTCTTCTTTCCTTTCCTTTCTTCCATCTTCTTTTCTTCTTTCCATCCTCTTCTTCTTTCATTTCCTTTGATCCACCCTTTTTCTTCTTTCCTTTCTTTCATATTCTATCCTCTTTTTACTTTCTTTTCTTTAATCTTCCGTCTTGTTTCCTTCCTTCCATCCTTTCTTTCTTCTTTCCTTTCCTTTCTTTAATTCTCTTTCTTCTTTCTATTCCTTTTCCATCCTCTCTTTCTTCTTTCATTTTCTTTCTTTCATCCTCTTTCATCTTTCTTTTCCGTTCTTCCATCCTTCTTTTTCTTCATTCCTTTCCTTTATTCCATCCTTCTTCTTTTCTTCCTTTTCTTCCATCTTTCTTTTCTTCTTTCATTTCCTTTCTTCCTTCCTCTTTTTTCCTTTCTTTTCTTTAATTCTTTCTTCTTTCCTTTCCTCATATTAATCTACCTGTCTTCTGTACCTACTATATTTTGTTTTATGAGCCGTTCACACGGGATGTTACCCCACCACTGTGGTACCTGTCAGGGCTGCTATGTGGACTACATTTGCTCTACTTCCTACAACTACGATGGATAAACCGCGGGGAACTAGAGCAAATGTAGTCAACGTAGGACTGTGTTTGGTCTCTATGGGGCTGCAGTAGCTATGTCTCCGCATATGTCGGGTACCTCTTTCACAGTACCCCCAGCAGATACCACACAGAGGGGTGTGTATGGCGCTGTGTATTCCTGTGGCCCAGCCCTGGCTGGACGTGGGTGAGTATAATATGTGGGTGAGTTTCGGGTTAGTGGTCCTGTGGTTTGATATTTCTGTGTTCAATGTTATTAATTATAAATGAAGGCTCTTTAGGTCACAGTTTAGTATCACTATGATGAACACTCATCAACCATCTGACGACTTTATGCATCGGGCAGCCCAATGAGATGACAAAGTGACCCGACGGTGCTGATTCAATAAGACTCTTCATTTAAGCAATCCCCACATATGACATCACTGAACTATTACCCGGATCGTATCTATCCTGTTGTCACAAGGCTGGAGGGCATCCTCTGGGCCAACCATGAGTTTGATGTAAGGCTTCGCCAAGGAGCGGAGTCTGAGGAGCCTCCTGGTCTTCACTCTCATCCCCCATAAGGGGGCTTGGACTCTGCTGCAGGGAACTCCTAGGTCACTGCCCCCAACAAAGTCACTTGCGGTGATGGCTGGCGTGCAAGTGAGGTACAGTAGGGTTAGGTGAAGGCGTAGTCAGATCACAAGTGGAAGGTCAGGACAGGGGCTTTATCATAGTGAGGTCATTGGTAGGAGGTCAGGACAGGGGGGCTTTTCTATATAGTAGGGGTCAGGGGTGGGAGGTCAGGACAGGTGGCTTACTATCATAGTAGAGGTCATGGGTAGCAGGTCAGGACAGGTGGCTTCCTATCATAGTAGAGGTCATTGGTAGGAGGTCAGGACAGGCGGCGTTCTATCATAGTAGAGGTCATTGGTAGGGGGGTTCAGGACGGCGATTCTTCATAGTAGGGGTTTTTGGGTAGGAGGTCAGGACAAGACGTTCTATATAGTAGAGGCATGGTAAAGGGTAGAAGTGGCTTCCTATCAAGTAGAGTCATGGGTGGAGGTCAGGACAGGCACATTCTATATAGTAGAGGTCATGGGTAGGAGGTCAGGACAGCCGTTCTATCAAGTAGAGGTCATGGGTTTGGGGGAGGTCAGGAAGGGGGCTTCCTATCATATAGAGGTCATGGGAGGAGGGTCAGACAGGCGGCGTTTCTATCAAGAAAGGGGTCATGGGTAGGAGGTCAGACAGGCACTTTTCTTCAATAGAGTTATGGGTAGGAGGTCGGGAAAAAGGCGTGTTCTTCATAAAAGGGGTTAGGGGTAGGGGGTCAGGACAGGCGGGGGTTTTTCATGTAAGGTAGGGGTAGGAGGTCAGGACAGGACGTTCTATCATAGTAAGGGGTCTGGGTAGGAGGTAGACAGCGGGGTTTATATAGTAAGGTCATGGGTGGAGGCCCCGGGACAGGGGGTTTCCCATCAAGTAGAGGTCAGGGTAGAAGGGGCGGGACAGGGGGGCTTCCTATCATAGTAGGGGTCAGGGGGTAGGAGGTCAGGACAGGCAGGGGTCTTCAAGTAAAGGTCGGGGGTGGAGGTCAGACAGGCAGCGTTCTACAAAAGAGGGTCAGGTAAAGGGTCAGGACGGGGGCGTTCATCATAGTAGGGGGTTATGGGTAAAGGTCAGGACGGGCGGCGTTCTATCATAGTAAGGTCATGGGTAAAAGGGTGGGACAGGGGGGTGTTTCTGTCATAGTAGAGGTTATGGGTAGGAGGTCAGGACAGGCGGCATTCTATCATAGAGGGTTTTTGGGTAGGAGGTCGGGACAGGGGGGTTTCTATCATAGTAGGGGTCATGGGTAGGAGGTAGGACGGCGGCGTTCTACCCATTCAGGGTAGGGGGTCGGGCAGGCGGCGTTCTTCTTTAGGGGTCATGAGTAGGAGGTCAGGACAGGCGGCGTTCTGTCATAGTAGAGGTCAGGGGTAGGAGGTCAACAGGCGGCGTTCAAACAAGTAGAGGCAGTGTGGGAGGTCAGGACAGGCGCTTTTCTATCATGTAAGGTCATGGGTAGGATCGGACAGGCGGTGTCTGTCAAGAAGTTATGGGTAGGGTTGGGACAGGCGACGTTCTATCCTACTCATGGGTAGGAGGTCAGGACAGGCGTCGTTCTATCATAGTAGAGGTCATGGGTAGGAGGTCAGGACAGGCGGTGTTCTATCATAGTAGAGGTTATGGGTAGGAGGTCAGGACAGGCGGTGTTCTGTCATAGTAGAGGTTATGGGTAGGAGGAGGGAGGGGGGTGTTCTGTCATGTAGGGGTTTATGGGTAAGGTCGGGAAGGGCGGCTTCTTCAAGTAGGGGTTATGGGTAGGAGTCAGGACGGGCGGTTCTGTCTTTAGTAGAGGTCATGGGTAAAAGGTTGGGACAGGGGCGTTCATCCACTCATGGGTAGGGGTCGGGACGGCGGCGTTTTTATCATAGTAGAGGTCATGGGAGGAGTGGGACAGCGCGGCGTTCTATCAAGTAGAGGTAATGGGTAGGAGGTCAGGACGGCGGCTTTATCATAGTAGGGGTCATGGGTGGGAGGTGGGACGGGGAAAGCGTTCTATCAAGTAGAGGTCATGGGGGGGGAGAAGGACACCCGGGCGTTTTTCATATAAGGTTAGGGGTAGGGGGGTCGGGACAGGCGACGTTCTATCAAAGTAAGGTTATGGTAGGAGGTCGGACAGTGGTGTTCTTCATATAGAGGTCAAGGGAAAGGGGTGGGACGGGCAGTTTTCGTCCTATTTATGGGTGGGGAGGTCAAAACGGGGGCGTTTTGTCATAGTCAGGTAGGGGTAGGGGGTCAGGACAGGCAGCTTCTATAAAAGTAGGTCGGGGGTGAAGGTCGGACAGGCGGCGTCATCCTACTAATGGGTAGGGGGTCGGGAAGGGCGGAGTTCTATCAAAAGGGGTTTAGGGGGTAGGAGTCAGGAAGGGGGCTTTTAATCATATAAAAGGCCCCAGGGTAGGAGGTCAGGACAGGCAGCGTTCTATCATAGTAGGGGCAGGGGGGTAGAGGTCCGGACAGCAGCGTTCTATCATAGTAGAGGTCATGGGTACAGGTAGGACGGGCGCGTTTGTCATAGTAAGGTCAGGGGTGGGAAGGTCAGGACGGGGGCTTTCTGTCATAGTAGGGGTCAGGGGTAGGAGGAGGACGGGCAGCGTTCTTCATAGTAGGGTCAGGGTGGGAGGTCGGGGACAGGCACGTTCATCATATTGAGGTTAGGGGTAGGGGGTCAGGACAGGCGGGGGGCTGTTATAGTAGGGGGTCATGGGTAGGAGGTCAGGACAGGCAGTGTTCTGTCCTACTTATGGGTAGGAGGTCAGGACAGGCGGCGTTTTGTCATAGTTGAGGTCATGTGTAGGAGGTCAGGACAGGCGGCGTTCTATCATAGTAGAGGTCATGGGTAGAAGGTCAGGCCCCAGTGGCTTCTATCCACCAGGGGGTGGAGGTCAGGACGGCGGCTTCATCATAGTAGGGGTTAGGGTAGAATAGGGACAGGTGGCGTTCTATCCTACTCATGGGTAGGAGGTCAGGACAGGCAGCGTTCTATCATAGTAGAGGTCATGGGTAGGGGGTCAGGACACGACTTTAAACATAGAAGGTTATGGTAGAGGTCAGACAGGGGGGTGTTCTTTTATAGTGAGGTAGGGGTGGAGGGCAGGAAGGCAGTGTTCTGCCCATCAGGGGTGGGAGGTCAGGATGGCGGGCTTTTTGTCATAGTTGTGGTCATGGGTAGGAGGTCAGGACAGGCGGCGTTCTATCCTACTCAGGGGTGGGGAGGTCGGGAAGGGGGGCGTTCTATCATAGTGGGGTTATGGGTAAAAGGGTCAGGACAGGGCGTTCTTTCATAGAAAGGGGTTATGGGAGGGGTCAGTAAAGGCGGCTTTCTAATAGTAGAGGTTAGGGGTAAGAGGTCGGACGGGATCGTTCTATCATAGTAGAGGCATGGTAAAGGTCAGGAAGGCGGTGTTATCCTACTAAAGGGTAGGAGGTCAGGACAGGCGCGTTTTCATAGTAAGGTTCATGGAGGAGGTCAGGAAGGCGGCGTTCTTCAATAGAGTCATAGGTAGGAGGCAGGACAGGCGGCGTTCTATCATAGTAGAGGTCAGGGGTAGGAGGTCGGGACAGGTGATTCTATCAAAGTAAGGCAGGGGTAAAGGCGGGACAGGCGGCGTCAAACATATAAGAAATGGGTAAAGGGTCGGGAAGGCGGCGCTATCAAGTAGGGTCATGGTAGGGGGTCGGACGGGAAACGTTCTATCTAGTGGGGGCATGGTAAAAGGGTCAAAGGAGGCTTCATCATAGTAGAGGTCAGGGTAGAAGGGTCAGGACGGGGAAAAAATTTTTTCTACATAGTGAGTTCAGGGGGAGGAGGTAAGGAAGGCACGTTCTATCATAGTAGGGTCAGGGGTAGGGGTCAGGACAGGGGGCGTTCTATCATAGTAGAGGTCAGGGTAAAAGGGTCAGGACAGGCGGAGTACAGTTTTAAAATGGTTCAGTAAAGAAGCGACCAACCATCTGACAAAAGGCTGGGGGAGGAGTCCAAAAGCTAGCCTAGGTAGCAGGGGATTGGTTGGGGGAGGCGGCAGAGGGTGCTGCCTCTATAAATTGCAAGATGCACATGCTCTCCCGGGAGTAGAGGCAGGGGAAAATCAAAGAGAGACTGGGGGGAAAAAGGACACAGAGCCCCAAAAAAGGGGAAAAAAAAGCGGCCCTGGTCGGCAGATAGGCCCCATCGACTTTTACTTTTTGTGGGATGATGTCATCCCGACCACGGGCAGCTATAATCCCCCAAAGACGACTGCAGGTCCAGGTGTCAAAAGGGCCAGGGCCAGTCAGTATCTCTTTTTATTTTGAGTCATATCTGGAATATATATTAGTTTTTTAAAGGGGTTTGGGCGGGGGCTGTATTTTTTCTGGGGGAGGTCTGGGGGCGTATTTTTTCGGGGTCTGGTCTGGGGCTGTATTCTGGTCGGGCTGGGGGTCCCCGTATTTTTTCAGGGTCGGTCTGGGGGCTTATTCTGGAGTCTGGTCTGGGGTCGTATTTTTTCAGGGGGCTGCTGGGGTCGTATTCTGGAGTTTTGGTCGGGGTCTGTATTTATTTGGGTCTGGGCTGGGGGCTGATTCTGAAGTCGTATTTTTTCTGGGGGCTGGGCTGGGGTCGTATTTATTCTGGGGTCTTATTTTTTCGGGGTTGGTCTGGGGTCTGTTTTATTTTTGGGGTCTGGTCTGGGGGGCTGTATTCTGGATTGTATTTATTTGGGGTCTGGTCTGGGGTTTGTATTTATTCTGAGGTCTGGGCTGGGGTTTGATTTATCCGGGTCCGGGCTGGGGTCTGTATTTATTCTGGGGTCTGGTCGGGGGCTGTATTTATTTGGGTCTGTGTTCTGGGTTTTTGGTTGGGGTCTGTATTTATTCTGGGGTATGGTCTGGGGTCTTATTTATTTGGGGGCCTGGGTCTAATAATTCGGGGTTGGCTGAGATAGCGAAATGCTTTTTCAAAAATTTCCAATCACTTTGTAGTGCTCCAGTTTTTTGGTGTGCACTGTTATTGGAAAATGTATGTTACACACAGCCGCACCAGTGTTGCACCCAGTTCATTTTTTTAAAAAGTTTTTTGATTTTAATAACCATATAATTTTTTTTTCTTCATTGTTTCTGTATTTTTTAGGGTTCTGGTTGGGGGCTGTATTTATTTGGGGTCTGTACTTGGGTTTGGTCTGGGGGCTGTACTGGGGTTGGTTGGGGGCCCCTATTTATCTGGGGTCTGGGTTGGGGGCTGATTTTTTCGGGGGTCGTTTCTTGGGGTTTGGTCGGGGGGCGATTTTGAGGTCAGTCTGGGGTCTATTTTTTATTGGGGGGGCTGTATTTATTCTGGGGTTGGTCTGGAGTCCATTTATCTGGGGGCTGGTCTGGGGGGTCTCTATTATTCTGGGGTTTTGGGCGGGGTCTGGTCTGAGTTATATATTTATTCTGGGGTGTGTGGGGGTTTGAAAAATCCTGGGGTCTGGTCTGGAGTCTGGTTTATTCTGGGGGTTTTGATCTGATTTAACTGGGGGTTGGGCGAGGTCGAAATAATTCCGGGCTCTGCCTGAGGGCTGAATTGATTCTGGTTCGCCTGAGGGCTGGGTTAATTTGGGCTGTGGGCGGGGTCTGAATTAATTCTGTGGGCTTGCCTGGGGTCTAAACAATTCCCGGGGTCTTGTCGGGGGCTGAGTAAATTTTGGGGCTGGTCTGGGGGCGAATTTATTCTGGGTCTTGTCTGGGGTCTGAGAAATTCTGGGGTCGGGGTATAAAATTTCGGGTTGATCCTGTTTTAGGAAGTTTCTAACTGTATATTGCAACATCTTTGCAGTATATTCTGGGTTTAAAAGAAACCCTTTTCTTACTTTTATCCCACTTTTGCATGGGCTGGTGACTGCTCTGGGGAGGCACCAAGTTTTGTTGTGGGGTACAGGGGGCTTCTAGTTACGTTCTAGTTTTTTTACTTTGAGATATTGGGATGTATAACTGAGAGAAAGGAATCCCCCTTTCCCCGTAACTTTTTCCCCAAAAAGCAAAGATTCCAAAGCCCTAAAGCAGGGGACAAAAAGACCTTTCTGACATTTTTTAGGCTTCAAAACTCTTACTCATACACTGCATTATCTCTTTTTGGGCCCCGGAGTTCACTAGAGCTCAAGGTGCAGCCACGGAAAACCTCTTCCCTCCTCTTGCGACATCACGGACGGTGGAAAGAGGACCTTTGCTCCTCCACCGTCCCGTTTTAGGGGCCCCAAGTGCTAAGGTTTTGGTTGGAGATGCTTGGCCTCCAGCACCTTTTGCCCTCATTCTCTTTAGCAGGGAGTGGGTTGTCTTGGAGGTGTTTTGGGGGGCGTTTACATGTTGGATCTGCCCGCGGCCCAGAAGGGAGGGGGACATGCCGCTTCGGAGCACAGTACATTTACACGTTATACAATCGTGCACTGCTTACTTTACATTTTTTCAAAGTGCAGATCTTTTAGTGTTGCCCCATAAAAAGATAGAATACGTATATACAAAAAAGAATTGGGGGCCCCTCACTTTTGTGAGAATTCTTGTATAAAATGAGGGGCACTCTGGAATTAAACAGGATGTAACTCAGGATCATAAGGAAAAGTAAATGTAGTACATGACGCAACCCCCGCGAAAAGGGTGCAGTCTGGAGGATAATACAGGATGTAACTCAGGACAGTACAGGAAAGTATGTATGTACACAGTGATTGCACCAGCAGAAATGAGCGCAGCTCTGGGTATAATACGGAGTAACTCAGGGCATACAGGATAAGTAATGTAGTCCAGTGATGCACCAGCAAATAGTGAGTGCAGCTCTGGGGGATAATACAGGGTTAACTCCCCGGATTTAGTACGATAAGTAAGTATGTACATGACGCACCAGGGAAAAAAGTGAGTGCTGCTCTGGGGAAATACAGGATGTAACTCAGGATCAGTACGGATAAGAAAGTAATGATGTCACAGTGACTGCACCACAGAATAGGAGTGCAGCTCTGGAGGAAAACAGGGTGTAACCAGGATCAGTACAGGATAAGTAATGTATGTACAGTGACTGCACCGCAGAATATTGACGCAGTCGGACATAATCGGATGAATTTTGGATCAGTAAGGAAAGTAATGTAATTTTCACATGACTGCACCAGCAGAATAGTGAGTGCACCTGGAGATTATACAGGATGTAACTCGGGATTACAGGATAAAGTAATGTAATGTACAGTGACTGCACCCAGAATAGTGATGCAGCTCTGGGAGGTAATACAGGAGTAATCAGGATATACAGGATAAGTAATTAGTACCAGTGATGCGCCACAAATTTGAGTGCAGCTTGGAGTATAATACAGGGTAATTAAAGAATATATCTTCTGTCTGCAATCTATTTTCTATTATTTGTCTTCTACTATCATCTTTTCCCAAATTTTCATTTTATCAATCTATCTATTTCCCATCTACTATCTCCCCAATTATCTATCTACTATCTACCCATACATCCCAATCTATCTATTTTTCCCAATACTTAACCCAATCTATCAAAATAACTAATCCCATTTTTCAATCTATCTATCTATTTATTTATTTATCTCCTCCAGGGGTGTCTGTGAAAGCTTGTTCCCCACCTGTTGCCAAAAAACACCTGACCACTCTCACGATGAAAAACCTTTAAAGGAAAGTCCGAGCTTTGAATATTGATAGAAATAAGAAGTTTACATTAAGTTTAGAAAGTCTGGTCTAGGGGCCACACAAACCTTGGAGCCCATAAACCCCCCTTTCTGGGCGCTGGAGCTCATCTGGACATCACAGCTTATCACTCCCTGCTGCAATATGTCCAGAGATGCGACGGCCGAGCTTCCAATTTCCCACCCTCGGGTGCAAAATAAAGTATCGAAAATCTGCAGCGGGAAATTTTAACCGCCCGGTCACCCAGACTTATACACAAGCGGATATTAATCAGGAGGACAATCAATAGTCAGCACTCACTTGGTATATAGGATAGCACTGTATATATTATATATACACACCAATCAGCCACAACATGGAAACCACTGACAGGTGCAGGGAACAACCTTGATCATTAGAGGACATTGCCGCCTGTCTGGGGTTGAATTAGGGGATGTTCACACAACGCTTTTCAGATCCGTTTTTAGGACCCAAAACGACCAAAAAAACGTATCTAACAATGTGCATTTGTTTTTCATTGGTTTAATTTAAAACACGCATCCCTCAGACGAGTGATCCTGCGGGGCTTTTACTTGCGTCTTTTCAATGTTTTTTTCAATCCGTTTTTAAAATTTTTGACATGTCAATTCACTTTTTTTTTCATAAGGAAACATGGAGTTGCTTTTTGGGCCCGAAAAACGGACCAAAAGCGCAACATTTTTTTGGGGTATTTTTTGGATGCCTTTTCATACGAAAAGCCATCCAAAAAAAGGGGTCTCTTTTGATCTGGAAGAACTGTTTGAACTTTAGAAAACCTTATGACCTACAAAAGGAACCAACGGGGGGACTAACAATTTTATTTTTCAAAGGAAGCCCAAAGGGGGAAGCTAACACATTTTATTTTGTTTCAGAGAAGCCCAAAAAAAGGGGCTACTATAACAGCATTTTTACATGTGTTTAATCTTTAACATTTTTTATATATATTGAATGATAAAAAAGAAATTTTTTAAGTATAGAATGGTTTTATAGAAGTTTTTAATAAAAAATTTTTAAAAAAGTTTTAGATAAATAGTTTTATTATAGAAAGTTAGTGGTTTTATATAATATAAAACCCCTCAACATTTTATAATAAACTATTTATCAAAAAAATTAAAAATTTATTAGTTAAAACTTCTATAATTTTTTAAAACACCCTTCTGTACTAAAAAAATGCTTTTTATCATTAAAAAAAAAAGTGATTTGTAAGATTAAACACATGCAAAGCTGGCACGCCCCCTATTGGGTCTTAGGGTTTCTAAAGTTTAAAAAGTTTTTTCTAGACAAATGAGACCCCTAGGGGCTGATTTATATATTACATACCCCTACAACAACAATATATGTAAGGGTAAAGTATATTACACAAAAGTTCTACCCCTTTTCAAACTACAACCTTGTATAAAATTGAAAAACAGATCGAAAAACCTCCCAAAAAGCACCAAAAAAACATCTCAGCTGCGATTTTTTATACCTTTTTTGGATGCAGTTTTGGATGCATTTTTCTCTGTAAAAAAAAAAATGGTCCAAAAAGGATCCAAAAACGGTCCCGTGGTGAATATACCCTTTGGGAGCGTGCCAGTCGCTCGGAAATGTAAAATCAAGCCAAGACAAAACGTGATTCTAGACTGGGGCAGAACACTCCCAAAAAGCGATCTTGTGGGGTGGGCCTGGTTTGTAGTGGTTAGTACTTGCCAAAAGTGTCCAAGGAAAGGGCACCATTTCCAGGACATAAGGACCCAAGGCTCAGTGATGTGTTTGGGGGGAGCGAACTCTAGGGTCATAACTAAAATTCATAGGACTTCATAGCAAAAGGAGATGGAGCCCCACCAACTAATGACAATAGCAGCATAGGTAGCGATAATGAGAGGTATAATTAATACCGCCATATATTAGGGAGCCCATATAGTAGTGCTAGATAGCAGAAAGCCACCAACTACTTGTTCCCTACAAAAAATTAACAATGTTCTTCTACTTGAGTGGGGCCCCCTTAACCTCTGGACCCCATAGCAGCTGTTATGGCTATAGTTACGCCCATGGCTCGCCCGTCTGGTCTGATTCCATAGAAGAGCTACAAGTTGTTGAAGAAGTTCCTGTTGCCCATAAAAAGGGGCAGAATGAGGGGTTTGAAGCTGCTTTGTAAGGCCCGTGATTTCGATGGGGCTGGGGGCCCCTGCGGACCCCTTTCTGCTACCGAAAGTGGGCACAGAATGGGGCAATGAAGAAAAGCGGCTGGGCGAGGGTTCGGATTTCCCCCCATTGGGCGGCCAGGACATCCTTCCTGGGGAAAAATGGTGCCCGGGTGAATTATGGGAAAAGAAAAAGATGGCGGGGCATGTGATGGGCAATGTCCTGCGGGGGGGCCTGGGACATGTGGACGGCTGGGGCGTGGGGAAAGAAAGGGGCACCAGGATGCATTAATGGGGGGAAGACAAGAAGGGGAGGCAGTGTGATTTGGGGCCCAATGTTCTTTTCTGGGGCCTGGCATCATGGTGGAAACGGCTGGGGCATCACTTACCCGGGGAAGAATGGCGCCAGGATCATTATGGGGGAAAAAAAAAGGGGGCAGTGGAGGGGAAAATTCACTGGGGGGGGCCTAGCTCATGTGGACGGCCGGGTGCGTCACCTACCTTGGGGAAAAGAGGTGCCAGGTGCATTATGGGAAGAAGACAAGAGGTGGAGGCAGTTCAGGGGAATGTTCGCTGGGGGGTTGGCATTGTGGATTTTTTGTGAAACCCTGCCCCTAACTTGTACAGACCAAGTCCCCCCCTGGCAGGGGGGATAATAGTGGGGCCCTTTTCAAAGTTAATCCCCCCGGGGGCCAGACTGCAGGGCCGTCCAGGAACCTGACAGAGATAACGATGGTGATCGGTCGAGTCCCAGATTAGTGATCAAGGATCAGTGGAATGAGCTGGAGAACAAGTCCCACCCATGGAGGCCGCAGCTCAGGACCTACAGGACTCCAGGGCTATGAATACCTTTGTGTATTTTTTGATTACATGAATGAAAAAGAAAAGAAAAAACATTTCTCCAACAGGTTTTTATTCAGCTTTGATGTAATCGGACCTGAGCTTAGATGATTTCTCAGCAAAAGAGGTTTTTAGAATTGAAATAGATGTGTTTTGGTAGATGAAGATAATAGATGATGAAGAAGTAAGGGAAGTAAATAATAGAAATAGAAAATAGATAATAAATGGGGAAAAAAAAATAAAAATTAAATTTAGTTGAGATGTTTGATATGGGAAAAGATAAAAGATAGTTGATAGATTGATAGATAGATTGGGGTAGTAGATAGAGATGATAGATATGGGAAGATAGATGATAGATAGAAATTGAAGGGTAGATAGAATAGAGATGATAGAAATGAGATAGATAGATGATAGAAGTAGATAGATATGGGAAAAATAGATAGATATGAGATAGATAAATAAAAAGATAGGAAAAGATAAAGATGAAAGATAGGGGTAGATTAGATATGGAAATAGAAAGGGTAGATTAGATAATGATATGAGATAGTAGATATATATAGAAAAGATATAGATAGAAAAGATAGATAGATATGAGATAGATAGATAGAAAGATAGATAGATAATAGATAGATATGAGATAGATGATAGATATGAATAGATAGAAATAGATAGATAGATAGATAGGGATAAAAGATAGATAGTAGGGTAGTAGAAAGATATGGTGAAGTATGGGATTATGAATAGATAGAATGAGAAAAGATATGAGTAGATATGAAGTAGATAAATAGATAAAAATAGAGATAATAGAAAAGATAGATAGATAGATAAAGAAGATATGGTAGATAGTAGATGATATGGAAGATAAAAAAATAGATATGGTAGAAAAGATGATAGATAGATATGGGGGTTAGAAAATAGTTGAGATAGATAGATAGTAGAAGAAGAGAAATAGATAGTAGAAAGAAAAGGGTGTATAGATGATAAAATGAATAGTAGATAGATAGATTGGGTAGTAGATATGGGTAGATAATAGAATAGATAGTAGATATGAGAAGATAGATGATAGATAGATATGGATAGATAGATATGGGGGTTGATAGATTTTAAAAATTAAAGATAGAAATTGAGATGATTTTGATTAGATAAAGATAGATGAAGGGGGAATGAATTGGGTGTAGATAGAGATACAGTGGGAAAAAAAGTTTTAGTCGGCCCCCAATGTCAAGTTCCCCATTAAAAGATGAGAGGGGCCCCGTAAGGACATCATAGGTCGCCTAATATGAAGACAAAAAAAAAAACAAATCCCCCAAAATCCCCTGTCTGATTTGGAAAATTTATTGCAAATTTTGGGGAAAATAAGTTTGGTCAATAACAAAGTTTCCCCCAATCCCTTTGTTCTATCTTCTTTGTTGGCAATGACAGAGGTCGGACGTTTTCTGTCTTCACAAGGTTGGCGCACACTGAGCTGGTATGTTGGCCCATTCCTCCATGCAGATCTCCTCTAGAGCAGTGATGTTTTGGGGCTGTCGCCGGGCAACACGGACTTTCAACTCCCTCCAAAGGTTTTTTTGGGGTTGAGATCTGGAGACTGGCTAGGCCATCCAGGACCTTGAAATGCTTTCTTATGAAGCCACACCTTCGTTTGCCCTCGGTAGTCTGCTTGGGATCATGTCATGCTGCAAGACCCAGCCACGTTTCATCTTCAATGCTTTTGCTGATGGAAGGAGGTTTGCACTCAAAATCTCACCAGGATACAAGGCCCCATTCATCCTTCCATGTACACGGATCAGTCATCCTGGTTCCTTTGCAGAGAAACAGCCCCAAAACAGCCCCAGCGCATGATCTTGCCCCCCCCCCCCCCATGCTTCACAGTAGGTCTGGTGTTCTTTGGATGCAACTCATCCTTCTCTCTCCTCCAAACATGACCAGTTGTGTTTCTACCAAACAGTTGTACTTTGGTTTCATCTGACCATATGTCATTCCCCAATACTCTTCTGGATCATCCAAATGCTCTCTAGCAAACTTCAGACGCAGGGGCGTAACTAGAGAAGCCAGGGCCCCAAAGCAAACTTATGGATGGGGCCCCTCCCCCCCCCCCGCCACCTCCCTGAAAAACGCCCTTTGAAACCAGGACATGCGTTAGATAATGTAGTTTAATACAAGGGGAAAATTCCCTCCCCCATAAAATTTCCCATCATACTGCTAAAATTTTAAAACCCCCTTTAATTTAAGGACCAGCATTACCAATAACCTTTCATGGAAACCTGATTTTTACCGCCAAAACCCATGACCACAAAGTGACTAAATTTAATCCCCTTTTAATTTTTATGATCAGTACACAAAGACCCAATTTGAACGCCATATAGGGGACCTTTTTAGTGGTTTATACTAGTTTTTACACGGTCTTCAGCTGTATAAAACCACCTTTACATTGACCATTTAGGGGAGAAAACCGTGTACACAGGTTGCAGGACTGTATATAACCCCCATACGTAAACATATAGTGGTAGAAACCAGTGTACACAGGTTGCGCTGTATTTTAACCCCCCATACAGGGGAAAATTATAGTGGGAGATACGGGTTTTACACAGGTCTGAAATGATTTTAACCCACCTTTACAGGCCCAAATATAGTGGAGAACCGGGTTTTAACACGGGCTCTGGGCTGTATTTTAACCCCTTTAATACAATTTTGGACCATATATGGTAAAAACCAGTTTTCAAGGCCTGCAGTGAAATAAACCCCTTTACAGTGCATAAAAGGGGTTTGAACCAGTGTAACAGGCTCTGAAGACTGTTTTTTAACCCCCCCCCCCCAAACCCCCAACCCTCAAAACAGTGACCTTATAGGGGTTTGCCCCAGTGTAAAACGGGTCTGCAGACTTTTAAAAATTCCCTTTCCCTTAAACCAAATTTGTGGTGGGACCAGTGTACCCCGGCTCTGAAAGGAGTATTTTACCCCATACAGGGACCATTAGTGGTAGCCCAACCAGTGTAAAAGGTCTCGCCTTTTATTTTACCCTCCAAAACAGTGACCATATAGGGGTAGGAAAACCAGTGTACCAGGCTTTGCAGACTGTATAAAAAACCACCACAGTGAAAATATAGTGGTAGGTCCAGTGTACACAGGTGCTTTGCAAATTTTTTACTTACATTTAGGGGTCCCCACAGGTGACGCCCTTGTTGGGAGTCGTTCACTTTTTTTCTTTTCTATTGGGTTTCCAGACATCCATGTTTGACTTTCCCCTTTCCCCCAATCGCCCTGTGAATTTACAACACAAACACCTGAGATCCCCCACTTTTTTTTTAATCTTTTTTCCCCACGGGGAGTCCCCCCTCCCCCCCCATTTAAACCCCCCCCAAAATTTAAAATTTCCCTCAAATTTTGGGAAGAAACCCCCCTCTTTGAATTTAAAGGGGACCCCCCTTTGGGTAGGTAGTTCAATTTGGGCCCCCGGGGCTTTAGCTGGGGGTGGGCTTGGCCCCAACCAAAAACCCCGGGGGGCCCCATTTGGGCAAAGGGGGATTTACATGGGGGCCCACCTTTCGGGCCCCCAGGGGCGGTAACTTAGGGAGTTTCCCAATTGTGGGAAATCCCCCGAAATTGGGGGGCCCCCCCCCCGGTAAAATTGGGGCCCAAAACCCCCCAGGTGGGGTTTTGGGAAATTGGGGCCCCCCTTTTGTTAGAATTTTTTGGGCCCCCTTTTGTAGACAAAAATTAGTCCCCCCCTGTAGATTAGGGCCCCCTTGTAGAGAATATTTCCCCCCCTGTAAATTGGCCCCCCCTTGTAGGCAGAATACCCCCCCCCCGAAAGTTAGGGCCCCTTGTGGGAAAAATTTGCCCCCCAAAAACCCTGTAAACCCCCCCCCAAGGGGCCCCCTTGGGGGAAAGAAAACCGAATATTTCCCCCCCTTTCCCCCGGGGTAGAAATTAAAAGGGCCCCCCTTGAAAAGGCCCCCACCCAAAGGGAATGGGGCCCCCTGGGTAAATTTAAAGGGGCCCCCCCCCCCCGGGGCCCTGTAGGCAAAAAAATTTTTTCCCCTTCCCCCCAAGGTTAAATAGGGCCCCCTGTAGGCATGGGCCCCCCCCCCGCGTTATTGGGGCCCCTTTGGGCCCCCCCAATTTTAAGGGGAAAAACCCCCCCCCACTTTTTAATAGGGCCCCTTGTAGGCATAGCCGCCCCCACAGTTAATAGGGCCCCTGAAAGGCATAGTCCCCCCACGGGTTTAATAGGGCCCCCCCAGAAAAGGGCCCTTGGGGTTTAAAACCCCCCCCCGGGAAATTGGGGCCCCTGTAGGCCTCCCCCCTTTGGGGTTCCCCCCCCCCACAGTTAATGGGGGCCCCTGTAGGCATACCCCCCCCCCACAGTTAAAAAGGGCCCCTTGTAGGATAGACCCCCCCCAAGTTAATGGGGGCCCCTGTGGGGCTTTGCCCCCTTTCCCCCCAAAGGTTAATGGGCCCCCTGTAGGCATAGCCCCCCCCAAGTTAATAGGGCCCCCTGAAACCCTTAGTCCCCCCCCACGGGAAATTAGGGCCCCTTGAAAAGGCATTAAGGTTCCCCCCGGGGCCCCCAAAAAGTTAATAGGGCCCCTGTAGGCATACCCCCCCCATTTAAATAGGGCCCGAAAGGCTTTGGGCCCGCCCCCCAAATTTTAGGGCCCCCTGTGGGCCCCTTGTCCCCCCCCCAAACATTTTAATGGGGCCCCCCTGTGGGGGCATGGGCCCCCCCACATTTTAATAGGGCCCCTGTGGGGCCCCCCTTTTTCCATTGGAAAAACCCCCCCCACAGTTTAAAGGGCCCCCCTGTAGGAATAGTCCCCCCACCACTTTTAAATTTGGGCCCCCGGGTACCCCCCAAAAAAAGGGCCCCCCCCCCACAGTTAATGGGGACCCCCTGTAGGATCGCCCCCCCCCCCCAGTGTTTTTTAGGGCCCCCTTGTAGGCAAAAAAGGGGCCCCCCCCCCCGGGTAATAGGGCCCCCTGTAGGCATAGCCCCCCCCCCCCACAGGTAATGGGGCCCCTTGTGGGGCATTGCCCCCCCCAACCAAGTTTAATGGGGGCCCCTGTAGGCATAGGCCCCCCACGGGTAATAGGGCCCCCTGTAGGCATATTTCCCCCCCCCAAAGGAAATTTGGGCCCCTGTGGGGCATAGTCCCCCGGGCCCCCAAACATTTAATAGGGCCCCCTGTGGGGAAATAAAGGTTTCCCCCAAACCCCCCAACATTATAATTAAGGGGCCCCCAAATTAGGGGAATTGTCCCCCCCCACAGTTAATGGGGCCCCCAAGTGGGTTTTTGGGTCCCCCCCCCCCCCCAAAGTTATTGGGCCCCCTGTGGGCATAGCCCCCCCACGGTTAATAGGGCCCCTTTTAGGAATTAAATTTCCCCCGGGCCCCCCCCACATTTTAATAGGGCACCCGGGGTTAGGCATAGCCCCCCTCTTTTACGGGGTTAATGGGCCCCCACTTTTAAGGGCCCCCTTTGGGGAAACCCCCCCAAAATTTTTGGGGGCCCCCCCCTGTAGGGCATAGCCCCCCCCACAGTTAATAGGGCCCCTTTTGGAATAGCCCCCCCCCCCCCCCAACGGGTTTTAATTTAGGGCCCCATGTAACCCAATTAAAGGGCCCCAAACCCCCCCACAGTTAATAGGGCCCTAAAGGAAATGGGCCCCCCCCCACGGGTTAATAGGGCCCCCTTTTGGCATAGCCCCCCCCCCCAGTTTAATAGGGCCCTCCTGAAGGCAAAACCCCCCCCCCACGGGTTAATGGGGGCCCTGTAGGCATACCCCCCCCCCCCCCAACGGGTTAATAGGGCCCCTGAAGGCATAGCCCCACCCAAAAAGTTAATGGGGGCCCCTGTAGGCATGGGCCCCCCCCCCCATTTAAATTGGGGCCCCCCGGGAAAGGAAATATTTCCCCCCCCCAAAAAAGTTTTGTTAGGGCCCCCTTTTGGCATAGTCCCACCCCCACATTTTAATGGGGCCCCCCTTTTGGCATGGGTCCCCCCCACGTTAATAGGGCCCCCTGAAAGGCTAGTCCCCCCCCCCCCAGTTTTTTGGGCCCCTTGTAGGCATAGTCCCCCCCACAGTTAATGGGGCCCCCCCTTTTGGGCATTATTCCCCCCCAATTTAAATGGGGGCCCCCCTGTTGCCCCCCATTTTATTTCCAAACCCCCCACATTTAAATAGGGCCCCTTTTGGGATTTTTTCCCCCCCCACAGTTAATACCCCCAAACCTTTAGTTTTTTACTTACCGGGCCCCGGGCCCCAAACCCGGCGCCCTCCGTCTCCTCCGGCCCAAACCCTTGCTGCTTTAGGTTGGGGGGCCGTGACCAGGAAGCTCGGCAGGCGGCGCTTGGACTTCATTTCCCCCCGCCCCGCTGCGGTAGGGGGGGGCAGGGGGGGAAAAGGCCCCCCCCCCTGCCCCCCACTGTTCATTTTAAATTTGGTATGGCGGTCGCACGGGAAGTGAATAAAAATTTAAAAATACCCTCTGTAAAACCGGGGGGCGGGACCTGCCGGCGGGGGCCCCCCCCCCCGGTTCCCACAAAAACCGGGGGGCCCCCGCAGTCTGCCCCCCGCCGCAGTGATAAAAATTATTTTCACTGCGGGGGGCCCCCGGGCGGCCTTTACGGGGGTAAGGAGTGTGGGAAGCTCCCCCCCCACCCCCCGGGGGGGTTGTTCCCTTCGTTTTGCTCCCCCGGGGGTAATTAGGGCCCTGTTCAGCGGGGCCCGGCCAGGGTTACGGGTTTAAAGCAGGGGGACACGTTGGAACTGCAGGATCTGAGTCCCTGGGGGTGGGTTGTTTCTGATGGAACCCTTTTGGTACAGGCCCCCTCTGCAAGGTCATTCATGGGTTTCCCCCGTGTGGTTCGGGTTTTTTGCTAAACCGTTCTTGTGATAATTTTGACCCCACGGGGTAAGATCTTGCAGGACCCCCAGAGGGGGGGATTATAAAGGTGTTTTGTTAGGTTTTTCCCCTTTTTTAATTATTTTCCCACAGTTGATTTTTCCCCCCAAGGGGTCCCCTATTGGGGTTTCCAGTCTTCCCAGCCGGGGGCAGGGCTAAATTTTTGTTTCGGGTTTTCCTTCGCCAATCTTTGGTTTTTCACCATAGTGGAGTTTGGGGTGATTTGGGTTGTGGACGGGTGTCTTTTTTTTGATAAAAATTTTCAACAGGACCCCTTTAAATAAGGTAATGAGTGGGGGGGGACAGAGGAGCCTCTTACAAAAGAAGTTCCGGTCTGTGAGAGCCAAAAAAACCCCTTGTTTTTGTAGGGGCCCAAAATATTTTTTTCCCAAATTAATTTGCAAATAAATTCTTCCCCAATAAAGACGATGGGATTTTTGGATTTGTGGTGACTAGATATTTTTTCCCACCCCTGTAAATAGACGTAGGGGAAAAAGGGTAGATAGATAGATAGAAAATTTTGATAGATAGATAGATAGATTAGTTAGATTGGGTATGAGCAAAAAGATAGAAAAATTAGTTTGAAAGATAGGTAAATAAAGGGTAACTAGGGAGATAGGGAAAATATTTTGATGGTTAAAAAGAAAGTTTAAAAATTTTAAATAAATAGTTTCTTAGAAGATAGATTGGGTTTGATAGGTACAAAAGATAGGTTTGGAAAAAAATACACACTTCTCAAAAAAGTTTGGGGGAAAATTTGGGTTTTGGGTTTTAAATTTTGGAGAACATAAAAATTTTTTGAACTTTTTTTTTAAAAAACACTAAAAGAGGCCCCTTCCCTTTTTGATGCACACGGGGCCCAATGTTCAATGTGTCAGGACTTTTTGACAACTTGCTTATCTCTAAAAGGGCTTAATGGTTTAAAAATTTACAAACAGGGTTTGATCCCCGAAATTTACCCCAAAAAATTTAGGGGATCCCAAAAAGAAATTTTTATTTTAAAAAAATCCCCTCATCTGCTTTTTCAAATTTTTTTTAAATTCATGGACCAAGGGCAACCCCCCTTTCCAAATTTATCAAGGACCTGCCTTTTCCAGGCTTCAAGCAAAGGGTTCTCTCAGCCGGAAATGGGCCCCTGAGCTTTTGAGTGTTTCCCGAGTGTCATCGGGAGGTTGTATAAAAGGGTAGAGAAACTGGAAGGTCACAGAAAAAGGGAAAAAAGGGATGTCCTTTGTCCCACATCCAGGCTGATGACGCTTCATTTTTACCAAAGCCCGGGGGTGCCCCCGGGTGATGAACGGCCCCACAAATTTTAAAGGGAAATTTTAAGGGAGGTGAGAAAGGCCCCCGAGGGCCCCCTTTTATGAAAAATGTTTTAGGTCTAAAACTAAATTTTTTGCCCCTAGTAAAATCAGAGCGCCCCTTTCATTTCAAAATAGTGCTCTGGAAAAAAAAAATTGGGGGTAAAAGGGAAGGGGCTGATTGGTTTTCTATGGGCAAAAAAAGTGAATTTTTTGACGTAGACAGTTTTTTATACATGTGGCCCCCCAAGGTGTCACGCCCAAAAATTATAACTGCTTACATCAGCTGGTCTGTGTGCTACAAAGACAAAGGCCCCATTTAGTTCAAATTTAAAAAAAAGGTTTAAGAAATTTTTGTTCATTCTGAAGTTTCAAGCAAAAGCCCAAAAATCCCCAAATTTTTGTTTAGTTTGGTTTAGATAGAAAGCGAATTAAAATTTTAAGAAAAAATGGGGATGGTGTAGATAGATTTTTTAGAAAATGAAAAAAATATTAATAGGTAAAATAGAAATATATAGAAAGAAAATGAATAGATTTGAGGAAAAGATAGATAGATAGGGGTAGATAGATAGATAGGGGTAAAATAGATAGAAGATAGATGATAGAAGTTTGATAGATGGTAGATTGGGGTGATTGAAGTATGAAGATAGATAGATAGGGATAGATAGATATGGGGTGATAAAATTTGGGAAAAGTAATAGATAGATAGATAGAAGGAAGATAAAAGGGAAAAAGATAGATAGATTGGTAAAAGGGGGATAGATAGATAGATAGATAGATAAAAGGGACAAAATAGATTGGAAAAAGGGTAGGAAAATAGTAAAGATGATAGATGATAGATAGATAGAAGATAGATAGATGGGTAGATATGGGATGATTGATAGATATGAGATAGATAGATATGGGTAGATAGAATTGATAGTTAGTGATAGTAGAAAAGGGTAGATAGATTAGATAATGGGTTTGAATAGAAGGGTAGATAGATTTGGGATAGATAATTGGGATAGATAGATTGGGGTAGATTGATATGAGGGTAGATAGATAGAAAGATGATAGATAGGGTAGATTGGGATAGGGTAAAAAGGATAGATATGGAAAATAGATAGATATGAGAGATGATAGATAGAAAATAGATTTGATAGAAAAGATAGATATGAGAAGTAGATAGATATGGAAAAGATAAAATAATAGGGGGAAAAATTGATAGAAAATGAGATAGATAGATAGATAAATGGGGTAGTTTTGGAAAAGATTTGAAGTTTGAAAGATATTTGGGATAGGGTAGATAATAGGGGTGGGTTGAGATAGATAGATTAGATATGAGAAAAGATAGATTAGATAGATAGATAGATAGATAGATAGATAGATTGAAAATAGATAGTTTGGATGATATGGGAATAGAAGATAGATTGGGGTAGATAGATAGATAGAAAATAGATAGATAGTAGATTTTTTGATTATGGGATAGAAAAGATTTGAAAAGATAGATAGGGAAAAGATATAATAGATGATAGAATAGATAGATAGATATTTGGGTAGGGTAGATAGAAAGATAGATAGATTAGATAGATAT
The DNA here is from genome assembly GCA_025379985.1 of Phyllomedusa bahiana. Lineage (NCBI taxonomy): Eukaryota > Metazoa > Chordata > Amphibia > Anura > Hylidae > Phyllomedusa > Phyllomedusa bahiana. Next base: position 28,520 of record JAODAL010027947.1, on the reverse strand, counting down.
ATTGATAGATATGGGATAGTAGGAATATGAATAGATAGATAGATAAAGGGGTAGATAAAAGGGATAGATAGTTTGTTGATAGTTTAGTTTTGAGAAAAGATAGATAGAGATAGATAAAAATTGGGTAGAAGATAGATAGGAATTTGATAGATAGTAGATTAAAATAGATAGATAGAAATTTGGGGGGGGTAAATAGTTGTTTAAAAATTGTTTGATATGAATTTTTTATGTTTTAGAAATTTTGCAATTTTTTTTGAATGTTGAAAAAGGTTGTTTTAGGTAAAGATGTTTAATGTGGTAGTTATGGGGGATGAAGTAAAGTTTAAAAAAAAAATAATTAAATAAAGTTAAAAGTGTTGGTTTTAATTTTAAAATTTTTTTAATAGTGTTGTTGGGATGATAAAAAGATAATTTAATTATGGGGGAATAGCCTTAAAGATTTAATGTTTTAAAAAGGGGTATGGGGAATGATAAGGGGGATAGGAAATAAAAAAGTTTTAAAGGGGTAGAAAAAATTTTAAAATGGTAAAGTATCCCCCAATGGGTAGAAATTAAAAAGGGATACAGGATTAAAATTTTAAAATAGATGATGTCAGGGGGTGGGTACCCCCAAAAATTTTAAAAGTAAAAAATTTTTTTAATTTAAATGGTGGGACCCAATAAAATGAGATTTTTAATTTTTTTAATAAAATTAAAAGATTGAAGCTTTGGGGGGGTTAATTTTTGTGTTAAATTTGTAAAGTTTTTTAATGTTTAATGTCTGTATGAATTAATTTGTAAAGGTGTGGGAATAGTTGGTATTATAAATAAAAAATTTTTTATTTAAATTTTTAAATTATGGGGTAGATAGATAGATAGATAGGGTAGATTGATATGGGGAATAGATAGATAGATAAAGATAGGGGATAGATAGATAAGATAGAAAAAAATTGATAAAAAGATAAAATTTAAATAGATAGATAAAAGAAAATTTGATAGATACGGGATAAGATAGATTTATAAGATAGTTAAAAATAGAAAGGGGATAATAGATAGATGAAAATAGATAGATAGGGGGTGATATGAATAGATAGATGAAAAGATAGAAAAGATAGATAGATAGATAGATGGGTAGATATGGGGATTGATAGATAGATAGTTTTGGGAAGGGATAATAGATAGATATGGGATAGATAGATAATAGAAAATTTGATAGATTTGGGGGGGATAGATTTGAATATGAGATAGATTGAAAAGATAAAAAAGATATGGGGATAGATAGGGTAGATATGGGATAGAAAATTTAAAAGATAGATAGATAGATAGATTTTTTAGATATGGGGGATAGGGTAGATAGATTAAAAGAATTGATGAAAAATTAAATTTGATAATAAATAGATAGAAGATAGATATGGGATAGATAGATAAAATAGATTTGATAGGGGGTTGGGGGGGTTAAAGGGAAGGGTTTGGGGGGTTTAGGAAAAATTTTGGGGGTTGTGAAGGGAAAATGGGGGTATTTAGGGAGTGGGGGGGTGAAAACCAGGGGGGGGTTAGGGAAAAATTTGGGGGCTAAAGGAAGGGGGGGGGTTAGGGGGGGTGGGGTTTGAGGGAAGGGTGGGGGAAGGGAGGGATGTGGTGGGTTTGAGGGTTTGGGGTGGGGGGGTTTAAAAAAGGGAGGGGGGGGGTTAAGGGATGGGGGTTAGGATTGGGGGTTGAAGTGGGGGGGGGGTTTAAGGGAAGGGGGGCGGGGTTATGGGAAAAATGGGGGTTGAAAATGAAGGGTGGGGTGTGGAAAATGGTTGAAGGGGGGGGGCACCGCAGGGGGGGGGTTTTGCCCGGGCAAGGGTTTTGGGGGTTCCAAGCCCCAAAAAATTTAAAGGGGTCCCGAAAAGGTGCATTTTCTGGGGGGTTTGGGGGTTTTCTCCAAAGGGGTTTGGGGGCTCACCCTGGGGGCTGGGGGAGAAGGAAGGGGGGGGGGGTCTGCAGGGCCAAAGGGTTTTTGGGGGCAGAGGTGCAGGGGGGGGGGGTGTGCAGGGGGCAGGGGGGGGGGGGTCTGAGGGGGGTGTGGGGGGCCCCAAGGGCAGGGGGGGGTCTGGAAAGGGCCCGGGGGGGGGTTGCAGGCCAGGGTGGGGGCTGCAAAGGCCCCCAGGGGGGAGGGGGGTTCAGGCGCAGGGGTGGGGGGTTTCAGGCGCCCGGGGCGGGGGTTGCAGGGCAGGGTGGGGGGGTCTGAGAGGTGCAGGGTGGGGGTCTGCAGGCGCAGGGTGGGGGGTCTGCAGGCGCAGGGTGGGGGTCTGCAGGCGCAGGGTGAGGGGTCTGAGAGGTGCAGGGTGGGGGGTCTGCAGGCGCAGGGTCGGGGGTCTGCAGGTGCAGGGTGTGGGGTCTGCAGGCGCAGGGTGGGGGGTCTGCAGGTGCAGGATGGGGGGTCTGCAGGTGCAGGGTGGGGGGGTCAGAGGTGCAGGGTGGGGGGTCTGCAGGTGCAGGGTGGGGGGTCTGCAGGCGCAGGGTGGGGGGTCTGCAGGGCAGGGTGGGGGAGGGTTCTGCAGGGCAGGGTGGGGGGTCTACTGGCGCTGGGTGGGGGGTCTACAGGCGCAGGTGGGGGTCTGCAGGCGCAGGGTGGGGGGGTCTGAGAGGTGCAGGGTGGGGGTCTACAGGCGCAGGGTGGGGGGTCTGCAGGCGCAGGGTGGGGGTCTGCAGGCGCAGGGTGAGGGGTCTGAGAGGTGCAGGGTGGGAGGTTCTGCAGGTGCAGGGTGGGGGGTCTGAGAGGTGCAGGGTTGGGGGGTCTGCAGGGCAGGGTGGGGGTCTGCAGGCGCAGGGTGGGGGGGTCTGCAGGTGGCAGGGTGGGGGGGTGCAGGTGCAGGGTGGGGCGTTGGGGGGTGCAGGGTGGGGGGTCTGCAGGTGCAGGGTGGGGGGTACGAGAGGCGCAGGGTGGGGGGGTCTGAGAGGTGCAGGGTGTGGGGTCTGCAGGTGCAGGGTGGGGGGTCTGCAGGTGCAGGGTGGGGGGGTCTGCAGGCGCAGGGTGGGGGGTCTGCAGGTGCAGGGTGGGGGTCTGCAGGTGCAGGGTGGTGGGTCTGCAGGTGCAAGGTTTGGGGTCTGCAGGTGCAGGGTGTGGGGTCTGCAGGTGCAGGGTGGGGGTCTACAGGCGCAGGGTGGGGGGTCTGCAGGCGCAGGGTGGGGGGTCTGCAGGCGCAGGGTGGGGGGTCTGCAGGCGCAGGGTGGGGGGTCTGCAAGTGCAGGGCGGGGGGTCTGCACGTGCAGGGCGGGGGGACTCCAGGTGCAGGTGGGGGGTCTGCAGGCGCAGGGTGGGGGGGTCTACTGGTGCAGGGTGTGGGGTCTGCAGGTGCAGGGTGGGGGTCTGCAGGTGCAGGGTGGGGGGGTCTACAGGCGCAGGGTGGGGGGTCTGCAGGCGCAGGGTGGGGGTCTGCAGGCACAGGGTGGGGGGGTCTTCCGGTGCAGGGTGGGGGGTCTGCAGGTGCAGGGTGGGGGTCTGCAGGTGCAGGGTGGGGGGTCTACAGGCGCAGGGTGGGGGGTCTACAGGTGCAGGGTGGGGGTCTGCAGGCGCAGGGTGGGGGGTCTGAGAGGTGCAGGTGGGGGGTCTACAGGCGCAGGGTGGGGGGGTCTGCTGGCGCTGGGGGGGGGGTCTGCAGGTGCAGGGTGGGGGGTCTGCAGGTGCAGGGTGTGGGGTCTGCAGGTGCAGGGTGTGGGGTCAGCAGGCGCAGGGTGGGGGGTCTGCAGGTGCAGGGTCTCTTTAATCTCTCCGATGTGCATTATATAAGAGTATTATTAGGGATAGTAGTGCTCCTGTAGTATGGGTGCGCGCAGCTCTGGAGGCAGCAGTGTGAGGCAGGATGAGGAGGAGGAGGGATGACAGCAGGAGGAGGAGGCAGGAGACAGGCTTCCTTGCACTCTGTCGCCATCTGACCCCACAACCCTTCCCCAACTTCCAGGACTCGCATCTCCTCTGACTGCAGAGCTGAGGGGCAGCATGGATATCAAGGAAGGGGACACAATAGAGAAGGGCACCTCAGCCAGTGGGGTGGTGGTGCAGGTGAGAGAGAAGAAAGGACCCCTCAGAGCTGCCATCCCCTACATGCCCTTCCCCGTGGCCGTCATCTGCCTCTTCCTCAACACTTTTGTACCAGGGCTGGGTAAGTGCTGCCTCTTGTATCATAATGGGTGATGTGGGGTAAGAGCCAGGAGGGAGCAGGGCATGTGCTGGGCTTGGCTCTTACTTTTCCACCTGTTCTCTGGAAAGTTTGTTGCTATTTGAACCTATGTTTATTCCACTGATACAATGTAACATATGGATACTCCGAGATATAGTGTACTGATCCAGTGTAACAGACATGTATTGCTAATACAATGTAACACTGATATATCAATGATATAATGTAACACACAGATATCACTGATACAATTTAACACACTCAATGTAACATAGATATCACTAATATAATGTAACACACTCAATGTAACACAGATATCACTGATATAATATAACACACAGATATCACTAACGTAATGTAACACACTCAATGTAACACACAGATATCACTGATACAATGTAACACACTCAATGTAGCACGCATATATCACTAATGCAATGTAACACAGTCAATGTAACACAGAGATATCACTGATACAATGTAACACACTCAATGTAACTCACAGATATCCCTGATACAATGTAACACACTCAATGTAATGAAGGTATCACTGATACAATGTAACACACCCAATGTAACACACAGATATCACTGATACAATGTAACACACTCAATGTAACACACAGATATCACTGATACAATGTAACACACTCAATGTAACACACAGATATCACTAATATAATGTAACACACTCAATGTAACACACAAATATCACTGATACCATATAACACACTCAATGTAACTCACAGATATCACTGATGCAATGTAACACACTCAATGTAATGAAGGTATCACTGATACAATGTAACACACCCAATGTAAAAATTTAGATTTTTCACTGATTACAATTTTAACACACTCAATGTAACCCCACAGATATCACTGATACAAGTAACACAACTCAATGTAACACACAAATATAATAATATAATGTAACACACTCAATGTAACTCACAGATATCACTAATGCAATGTAGCACTGATATGAGTGTTACATTGTATCAGTGATATCTGTATTACATTATATCATAGATACAATGTTACAAACTCATATCACTGATATAATATATAATTCTGGCAACTGAAACTTTCTAGCAAACTGATTCCCTGGCACTGATATAAAGTAACACATGGGTATAACTGACACAATGTAGTATAATGTCACAGACTAAGTCTGTAACGTTGTAACACCTATGTCATGTAGCACACACTGATTTAACAGAAACAATGTATTACAGCGATATAATGCAACAACCTAATTCTGTAACATTGTAACACTGATGCCATATAATACACACACACTGATATCACTGGCGTAATGTTTGAAACTGTAATGTTGTACTGCTGATACAATGTAATGCAGCCATAAAATGCAACAAGATAATTCTACAGTATAATGTTATAACACTGCTACAATATAACACAATGATATAATACTGTATTGTTGTAAGACTGATACCATATAACACACACTGATTTTACTGATACAATGTAACATACTGATATAATGTAACAGATTCATACTGAAATCCTATACCATACTGATGCACTGTTACAATATGACTATTGTGTCTATGATTCAATGTAACACTGTTATACTATCATCAATTTAATATACAGGCATAACTGATACAATGTAATACAATAATACCCTGGGATTGTCAATGCAGATCAGTAATGCTGAAGTAACGTAGTCCATCAATAACTGAATACAGACATTACTGATGTAGCACTCACTGATACAATGTAGCAATCTGATCTGATTGATACTAGGTTGCAGACCTGGATACAAAGTCACAAACACATACACACCAACAGGAGGAATACAATCCAGCAAATATTGGTGCAAATTATATTGGTAATGTTACATTCAGAGATTGGTACAATGTTGTGCACTGTTATTGCTACTGACAAACACATACAATAGGTGACAGCTATTACTCCCAACTCCCCCATACACATGCACACCCAGCTCTCTGAGTGTGCATAGGTTATTATTCTGGAAACGGGAATGACCTGGTGCCAGAGGGGTCTCATGACTCATGGAAGAAAAGACTGAGCATGTTGAAATCCCATATCCCAAATGCTTCTTTTTTTCCGATATCTGCAATCAAGGAAGAATTGGGACACCCCTATATGTGTTGTGTAGCTGATTTAACCAGAATCAGTGGATTCTGTTGACTTTTATCAAATGTGTATGGGCAAATATAATTACACATCTAATGTATCCTCTAATTCAGAGACCAAAGACACAATGTAGCAGACAGTTCCTTAATATCACTGATACAATGTAACACATAGATGACACTGATGCAATGTTACACAAATATATCACTGATACAATGTTACACACAGATATCACTGAACATGTTACACAAATGATATCACGGGATTACAATGTTACACATATTCACTGATACAATGTTACACAATATTCATGATACATGTTACAAACAGATATCACTGATGCAATGTAACACATAGATGACACTGATGCAATGTTACACAAATATATCACTGATACAATGTTACACACAGATATCACTGATACAATGTAACACATAGATGACACTGATGCAATGTTACACAAATATATCACTGATACAATGTTACACACAGATATCACTGATACAATGTTACACAAATATATCACTGATACAATGTTACACACAGATATCACTGATACAATGTCATACACATATATTACTGATATAATCTTACACACATATATCACTGATACAATCTTACACACAGGTATCACTGTTACAATGTTACACAAATATATCACTGATACAATGTTACACAAATATATCAGTGATACGATGTCACACACATATATTACTGATATAATCTTACACACATATATCACTGATACAATGTTACACACACACATATATCACTGATACAATGTTACACACAGGTATCACTGATACAATGTTACACAAAAAAATATATCACTGATACAATGTTACACAAATATATCACTGATACAATGTTACACACATATATCACTGATACAATGTTACACAAATATATCACTGATACAATGTTACACACAGATATCACTGATACAATGTTACACACAGATATCACTGATACAATGTAACACATAGATGACACTGATGCAATGTTACACAAATATATCACTGATACAATGTTACACACAGATATCACTGATGCAATGTTACACAAATATATCACTGATACAATGTTACACACAGATATCACTGATACAATGTTACACAAATATATAACTGATACAATGTTACAAACAGATATCACTGATGCAATGTTACACAAATATATCACTGATACAATGTTACACACATATATCACTGATATATTTGTGTAATATTGTATCAGTGATACCTGTGTGTAACATTGTATCAGTGATATATGTGTGTAACATTGTATCAGTGATATCTGTGTGTAACATTGTATCAGTGATATATTTGTGTAACATTGTATCAGTGATACCGGTGTGTAACATTGTCACTGATACAATGTTACACAAATATATCACTGATACAATGTTACACACAAGTATCACTGATACAATATTGCACAAATATATCACTGATACAATGTTACACACAGATATCATTGATACAATGTCACACACAAATATTACTGATATAATGTTACACACAGATATCACTGATACAATGTTACACACATATATCACTGATACAATGTTACACACAGGTATCACTGATACAATGTTACACAAATATATCACTGATACAATGTTACACACTGATATCACACGTATAATGTAATACTCTAGCGTTACTGATACAATGTAACACAGAAATATCACTAATACAATGTAACACTCTTCTATCGCTGATACAATGTAACACACATTTCACTATTCAATGTAACCCACAGGTCTCACTGATTCAGTGTAATACAGAGATATTACTGATACAATGTAACACTCTAATATCACTGATACAATGTAACAAAGATATAACTAATACAATGTAACACACTTATATTACTTATACAATGTAACCTTCTATTCTGATAACACAGATGCATTGTAGCTTCCTAATGTAATAGATGTAGTGTTATTTTGTTATCACTGAAGGTATATGTTGCTGTGCCTTGAGTTCATACATGCATGGCTCACAGCATAGAAGTAACAATGAGCTATTCACAGCATAGGTGATAGCTGCTAGATTGGTGAGAGTCCCATCCGATTACCAGAACACGGGACCTTAATCCCCCATTCACCACAGATTGCATCTAGGAGGAGTTTGTGGAGCATCAGTCAAGCAGGTGCCAGCCTCCATTCAATCCTTGGTACTCGACAATTCACGTCAGTGCCATAGACTTTGAATGAAGCAAAGCTCGACCACCCATCCATTCAGACTCTCTTCAGCCTTGGGGGTAACGTCCCCTGTTCTGGTGATCATGAGGGTCCCAGTGGTTGGAGCTCCAATTAATCTAGCATTTTTGCCAAATCTGCGGGGGTCCTCAAACTGCGGCTCTCCAGCTGTTTGGAAACCACAACTCCCATCATGCCCACTGTTATAGCTTATATAAATGCATGATGGGAGTTGTAGTTTCCAAACAGCTGGAGAGCTGCAGTTTGAAGACCCCCTGCCCTATCTAGTGGATAGCTCAGAATTTCTTCTTACTCAATTACCCTAAAATTTAAAGAGGGCACTGAGAATGCAGAAGAAGAAGGGTTAAATAGTTCCCCACATAGTCACAATGACACCCTGTAGTGATTTAGCACCTGCATAGTCCGCAGCGTTGTACAAGCACAACTACTAAATGAAGCGGTTACTAATTGGGCATAACTAGAGTTTCATAGAAAATAATGGGAACCATAGAATGATAGGGATTAACTCCCGAATACAGGTTATCGTCTGATTGTGAGCCATGACCATGGCCAGATCTGAGCTACAACTGTTATTCTAAGGTCCATCCATCCTAGCCCAGCTTTTTTTTTTTTTCCAAAAAATATTTTTGGATATGTTTTAAAGAAATTCAAATAAATTGATTGGATTTTACCCACACCATTCATCACGCTGAACTCTCGTTCCTCCTCATCGTGAAGCTGGTTTGCACGTCTGTGCATTTGCTTAGAGTTCATAGGGCCCTATAGCAAAATGAGATGGGTCCTCCAACACCTCCTGAAAGGAAACTGAAATATTCGGCATAAGTAGTGATTATGAAATAATTCAAGGTAAAAATAATATAGCGCCAAATGTCAGAGAAACCATGTAGCAGTGGCCATATAGCAGAAAGCACCAACTGGTTATTTCCTACAAGAAGGTACCCTATCACCACAGTGGCCCCCATCCCCCGGGCCCCGTAGCAACTGGTTACACCCATATTTCCTAATGAGCTCACAATCTAAAGTGACAGCGAGACTTTACCTCTGATTAATGGCCACATCCCGGATACATTCAGCTCGTTACATGTGACACGAGTTCAGCGGCGCAGCATTTACTTATTGATGCAGAAGTGGAGTCAGATGTGATTATCTATATGGATGAAGTCGGCGAGCAGAGGGAAGGTGCCGCCGCCATGTGTGCGGCAGTAATATATGCACAATGTAACCAGTGCTCACAGCGGGAGACAGCGGCGCCTGCAACATTGTGTCTAGAAATGGTATTATCACCGGGACAAGGGGATTTAATAGATTTTGTGCTGTACGCGCTGCAGCCTTCTATGGCTTGGGGGGCAATCTCTGCGCTAGAAACTGGGTCAGAGCTCCTGTAATATTCCTACGGTTGTTTAGCAAGGACACAGATGCTGCAGAACTTCTTATTACCTATAGTAGGAAACACTGTGATTCAATTTAAAGGGGTCGTCTCACTACAGGGATCGCTGCTTTTAATGTTAAAGATCTTGCAAAAACAAGTCACTTTGCAATATGTGTCCATTAGCAGTGTCCTACCTATTCCTAGATATCCCCTCTTGTATGGGCTGCATCAGCTCCTCAGGTCGCTATAGCTACAGACCTGTTGCATCTCTCCTGATAGGTTGCCAGCACTGGTTGCTATAGCTACAGACCTGTGTGATCTCTCATGATAGATTACCAGCACTGGTTGCTATAGCTACAGAACTGTTCAATCTCTCCTGATAGGTTGCCAGCACTGGTTGCTATAGCTACAGACTGTTCAATATTCTCATGATGGCTGCAAGCATGGTTGTTATAAGCTCAAGCACTGTTTGATACTCTCCTGGATACACGAACCAGCAATGGTTGCTATAGCTACAGAACTGTTCAATCTCTCATGATAGGCTGCCAGCACTGGTTGCTATAGCTTACAGACTGTTCAATCTCTCCTGATAGGCAGCCAGCACTGGTTGCTATAGCGACAGACCTGGCTTCTACTGCAGCCTCGTGGAAGCCAGTAAACACGCCCCTGAATTCAGAATGAAACCAAGAAAACAGGAGTGAGGTGAGATGAGTCAATGTAGTGAGACAACCCCTTTACTGATGATACAGAAAGGGGTTTCCCAGAGCCACAGTTTATGCCATAGATGTCTGATCAGTGGGAGCAGGCTCAGACTGGTCCATAAGGGAGTAAGAGAAACCCCCAGTGGGCCCCTGGGCATGGTGGACTCTTGGACTGCCTTTTTTTCTGCTGAGAAAGACAGGGAAAAAGGAGACATAAAGAAAAAGACAGAGTGAAAGAATCAGAATCATCTCCACTGGTGGCCCCTAATAATCAACTCTACTGTTGGGGTCCAAGAATTAACTCTACTTGTGGGCCTCAAGAATCAACTCCACTGGTGGGCCCCAAGAATCAACTCCACTGGTGGGCCCCAAGAATCATCTCCACTGGTGGGCCCCAAGAATCAACTCTATTGGTGGGGTCCAAGAATCAACTCTATTGGTGGGGTCCAAGAATCAACTCTACTGGTGGGGTCTAAGAATCAACTGTACTGGTGGGGTCCAAGAATTAACTGTACTGGTGGGCCCCAAGAATCAGCTCTACTGGTGGGGTCCAAGAATCAACTCTACTGGTGGGCCCCAAGAATCAGCTCTGCTGGTGGAGTTCAATGATAAACTACTGGCGGAGTTCAATAATCAACTCTACTGGTGGGCCCCAAGAATCATCTCCACTGGTGGCCCCAAGAATCAACTCTATTGGTGGGGTCCAAGAATCAACTCTACTGGTGGGGTCTAAGAATCAACTTATGTGGGTCTAGAACTCTACTGGTGGGGTCCAAGAATCAACTGTACTGGTGGGGTCCAATAATTAACTCTACTGGTGGGCCCCAAGAATCAACTCTACAGGTGGGGTCCAAGAATCAACTCTACTGGTGGGGTCCAAGAATCAACTCTACTGGTGGGCCCCAAGAATCAGCTCTGCTGGTGGAGTTCAATAATAAACTACTGGCGGAGTTCAATAATCAACTCTACTGGTGGGCCCTAAGTATCAACTTCACTGGTAGGCCCCAAGAATCAACTCTACTGGTGGCCCCAAGAATCAACTCTACTGGTGGGGTCCAAGAATCAACTCTACTGGTGGGGTCCAGGAATCAACTCCACTGGTGGGCCCCAAGAATCAACTCCACTGTTGGGCCCCCAGAATCAATTCCATTGTTGGGCCCCCCGAATCAGCTCCAGTGGTGGGCCTCCAGAAGCAAGTCCACTGATAGGGTCCAACAATCAACTCTACTGGTGGTGTCCAAGACTCAACTCTACTGGTGGCCCCAAGAGTCAACTCTACGGGTGGCCCCAAGAGTCAACTCTACTGGTGGCCCCAAGAGTCAACTCTACTGGTGGGCCCAAGAGTCAACTCTACTGGTGGGCCCAAGAGTCAACTCTACTGGTGGGCCCCCAGAATAAACTCTACTGGACTCCTGGACTGCTTTTTTCTTCTACAGAGAAAGACAGGGAAAAAGGAGGCATAAAGCAAGAGACAGAGTAAAAGAGTCATGTGCAGACATGAACAGTAGTTGTAGGATGGGCCCCCAGAATCAACTATACTGGTGGACCCCAAGAATCAACTCCACTGGTGGGACACAAGAATCATCTCCACTGGTGGGACCCAAGAATCAACTCCACTGGTGAGCCCCAATTATTAGCTTTACTGGCTGTCCCCAAGAATCACCTCCATTAGTGTCCAGCACTGGGTGGGCGTCCCAGAGGTGCTGTCCTTCATCCATAAAGAGGTTTTTTTTTCTCTGATGAGGTCAAGGCTTTTTGGCACCATATGAAAATAGGACTAATGCCCTCAACTACTCTATCTTTCTTCTTTGGATCAATTTGATTCCGATGGTTTTTTTCTTTATGCTTTAATTTGCTTTGCGGCGCCATTTGTTAAAACCAATAACTTTATTTTTCGGACCTTGTTGTTATTTGAGGACTCAAGTGATTGTCATCGGTACAACTTTCAGATACCTGCAACTTTTTTATCAATCTTTAGTCCAATTTTTGGGAAGGCAAAGTGACCTAAACAAATCCTAATCTCCACCTAAAGCTCAACCCTAACACCAACCCCTATCATCGTAACCTTATTTCTCACCCTAATCCCAACCCCAACTCTAACCACAACCCTAAACCTAACCTCAACTCTGACCCCTAATCCAAATCCCAAGCCTAACCCCAACCCTCAAATCCCAGGACCACAGGGTTAGGGTAAGGGTCAAGTTTAAGAAGGATTATTCTGTGAATTACACTAAAGTTGGCTTTGGGCCCCTACTGGGGATTTCTAAAAAATCACTTTTCTTGGCAATGGCACGGAGCGGACGTGAATGAGTGAACACAATGAACGAGAACTCAGTCATCCATTCTGTGCGGCATTTCACATACCGCCATATCTACATTGACGGGCTGGGGCTGGGTCCACACATCGGGCCTCATTTATGAACACTGTCTAAGAGTAAGTCTATCCTTGTTGCCCATGGCGACCGATCAGAGCTCACAGCAACCAATCAGAGCTCATAGCAACCAGAGCTCATAGCGACCAATCAGAGCCTATAGCAACCAATCAGAGCCCATAGCAACCAATCAGAGCTCATATAACCCATAAAAGCTCATAGCAACCAATCAGAGTCCAGCTTTCATTTCTTTTAATGTTCTGGAAAAACGAAAGCTGACCTCTGATTGGTTGCTATGGGCTCTGATTTATTTGCTATGAGCTGTGATTGGTTGTTATGAGCTCTAATTGGTTGCTATAAGATCTGGTTGCTATGGGCTCTGATTGGTTGCTATGAGCTCTGACTGCTTGCAATGAGCCCTGATTGGTTGCTATGGGCTCTGATTGGTCACTATGAGCTCTGATCGGTTGCTATGGGCTCTGATTGGTTGCTATGAGCTCTGATTGGTTCCTATGAGACCTGATTGGTTGCAATGAGCCCTGATTGGTCGCTATGAGTTCTGATTGGTCGCTATGAGCCCTGATTGGTCGCTATGAGCCCTGATTGGTCGCTATGGGCCCTGATTGGTCGCTATGGGCTCTGATCAGTTCCTATGGGCTTTGATTGGTTGTTATGAGATCTTATTGGTTGCTATGGGATCTGGTTGGTTGCTATGGGCTCTGATTGGTTCCTATGAGCCCTGATTGTTTGCTATGAGCTCTGATTGGTTGCTATGGGTTCTGATTGGCTCCTATGGGCTCTGATTGGTCACTGAGCTCTGATTGGTTGCTATGGGCTCTGATTGGTAGTTATGAGCTCTGATTGGTTATGAGCTCTGGTTGCTATGAGATCTGGTTGGTTGCTATGGGCTCTGATTGGTCAATGAGCTCTGATTGGTTGCTATGAGCTCTGATTGCTTGTTATGTGCTCTGATTGGTTGTTATGAGCTCTGATTGGTTGTTATGGGCTCTGATTGGTTGCTATGGGCTCTGATTGGTATGGGCTCTGGTTGCTATGTGCTCTGGTTGCTATGGGCTCTGATTAGTTGCTATGGGCTTTTATTGGTTGCTATGGGCAACAGAGACAGTCTTATTGAGACAATACTTATAAATGAAGCCCGCTGTTATTCTGGCGTTTAGGATCAGACGTTGGTGACATTGTCTTTATTTTACCGCTGTTCATGCTCATCTTATTCTATAAAGTATAATCAGGATATTGGGTTGGATATTAGTGGAGCCTCTTCTCATATCTCTATGTTGTGCTTTTCCTCTGTTATTCCTCCTATGATTGAATCTGTCATCTGGGTGTTACCCATTGGGGGCGTGTCCCTGCACACACTGACTGTCAGCACTGATCAGAAACTGTGCAGAGACACCCCCCAATGGGTAACACCCAGATGACAGATTCAGTGATAATTTTCTAGAAGGAATACGGCCCCATTCCAATGAGGTTTGTGCTCTCCATTTGTAGTATCTATCGGGATACCGGGGGAAAGTTATTCCGTGGTGGCTCCATGATGGGTCCATAGAGTTCTATAGGGCGGACATAGTCAGAATTGGACTATGTTTGCCCCGTTTACAGTTTTTGCATCAGATACAACAGTGAGGCAGACGGCGCTCTTGTGTCCCATGGAGAAAGCGTATCCGTTCATTAAACGGGGCAAACGTCAGACAATTTAGACTAGATCTTCTCTATAGAACGCCACAATTTATACTTCTGTGACTTGGAAATCTACGGCATTACTAGTTCTCGGTATTGCAGCATCACTAATGCACCAGGAACAACAGGCAAATCTCCCATCAGCTTCACAATACATTTATCTGCTGTGGTCTTATCCCCTGGGGCGGCTGCAGACAACATCCTGTGACCAGGGCCGGCATCTGGACACTGTCTGCGGTGGCAGAGACTGGAGGTGACAGCAGGAGGAGGACAGCTGTCTGCACTTCTCCTCTGAGCTCTGTAACTTACAGTTTTAGGGTCTGTATTTCGGGTGTCTGGTCTGGGGTCTGTTACAGTATAGGAGGTCTGGTCTGGGGGCTGTATTTTTGGACTGTCTCGGTCGAGTGGGGTCCTGGATTAGTTTTGCGACTTCTCGTCTGAGCTTTTGTATTAGTTTTGGGGTCTGTATTTCGGTGGGGGTTCTGTATTAGTTTTAGGAGGTCTGGTCTGGGGTATTAGGTTAGGAGGTCTGGTCTGGGGGTATGTATTAGTTTAGGGGGTCTGGTCTGGGGTGTGTATTAGTATAGGAGGTCTGGGGTGTGTATTAGTATGGAGGTCTGGTCTGGGGTAGTATTAGTATAGGAAGTCTGGTCTGGGGTGTGTATTAGTATAGGAGGTCTGGTCTGGGGTGTGTATTAGTATAGGAGGTCTGGTGGGGTAGTATTAGTTTAGCAGGTTGGTCTGGGGTCTGTATTAGTATAGGAGGTCTGGTCTGGGGTTTGTATTAGTATAGGAGGTCTGGTCTGGGGTCTGTATTAGTTTAGGAGGTCTGGTCTGGGGGGCTGTATTAGTTTAGGAGGTCTGGTCTGGGGTGTGTATTAGTATAGGAGGTCTGGTCTGGGGTCTGTATTAGTATAGGAGGTCTGGTCTGGGGTGTGTATTAGTATAGGAGGTCTGGTCTGGGGTCTGTATTAGTATAGGAGGTCTGGTCTGGGGTCTGTATTAGTAATGGTGGTCTGGTTTGGGGTATTAGTTTAGGAGGTCTGGTCTGGGGTCTGTATTAGTTTAGGAGGTCTGGTCTGGGGTCTGTATTAGTTTAGGAGGTCTGGTCTGGGGTCTGTATTAGTTTAGGAGGTCTGGTCTGGGGTCTGTATTAGTTTAGGAGGTCTGGTCTGGAGTCTGTATTAGTTTAGGAGGTCTGGGGTCTGTATTAGTTTAGGAGGTCTGGTCTGGGGTCTGTATTAGTTTAGGAGGTCTGGTCTGGGGTCTGTATTAGTTTAGGAGGTCTGGTCTGGGGGTCTGTATTAGTTTAGGGGTCTGTTCTGGTGTCTGTATTAGTATAGGAGGTCTGGTCTGGGGTCTGTATTAGTATAGGAGGTCTGGTCTGGGGTGTGTATTAGTATAGGAGGTCTGGTCTGGGGTCTGTATTAGTATAGGAGGTCTGGTCTGGGGTCTGTATTAGTATAGGAGGTCTGGTCTGGGGTCTGTATTAGTATAGGAGGTCTGGTCTGGGGTCTGTATTAGTATAGGAGGTCTGGTCTGGGGTCTGTATTAGTATAGGAGGTCTGGTCTGGGGTGTGTATTAGTATAGGAGGTCTGGTCTGGGGTCTGTATTAGTATAGGAGGTCTGGTCTGGGGTTTGTATTAGTTTAGGGAGTGTAGTCTGGGGTCTGTATTAGTTTAGGAGGTCTGGTCTGGGGTTTGTATTAGTTTAGGAGGTCTAGTCTGAGGTGTGTATTAGTTTAGGAGGTCTGGTCTGGGGTTTGTATTAGTTTAGAGGCTGGTCTGGTTTTGTGGGGGTCTGGGGTGTGTATTAGTATAGGAGGTCTGGTCTGGGGTCTGTATTAGTATAGGAGGTCTGGTCTGGGGTCTGTATTAGTATAGGAGGTCTGGTCTGGGGTCTGTATTAGTATAGGAGGTCTGGTCTGGGGTCTGTATTAGTATAGGAGGTCTGGTCTGGGGTGTGTATTAGTATAGGAGGTCTGGTCTGGGGTGTGTATTAGTATAGGAGGTCTGGTCTGGGGTCTGTATTAGTATAGGAGGTCTGGTCTGGGGTCTGTATTAGTATAGGAGGTCTGGGGTCTGTATTAGTATAGGAGGTCTGGTCTGGGGTCTGTATTAGTATAGGAGGTCTGGTCTGGGGTCTGTATTAGTATAGGAGGTCTGGTCTGGGGTCTGTATTAGTATAGGAGGTCTGGTCTGGGGTCTGTATTAGTATAGGAGGTCTGGTCTGGAGTCTGTATTAGTATAGGAGGTCTGGTCTGGGGTCTGTATTAGTATAGGAGGTCTGGTCTGGGGTCTGTATTAGTATAGGAGGTCTGGTCTGGGGTGTGTATTAGTATAGGAGGTCTGGTCTGGGGTCTGTATTAGTATAGGAGGTCTGGTCTGGGGTGTGTATTAGTATAGGAGGTCTGGTCTGGGGTCTGTATTAGTATAGGAGGTCTGGTCTGGGGTGTGTATTAGTATAGGAGGTCTGGTCTGGGGTGTGTATTAGTATAGGAGGTCTGTTCTGGGGGTCTGTATTAGTTTAGGGGTCTGTTCTGGGGGTCTGTATTAGTTTAGGAGGTCTGGTCTGGGGTTTGTATTAGTTTAGGAGGTCTGGTCTGGGGTCTGTATTAGTTTAGGAGGTCTGGTCTGGGGTTTGTATTAGTTTAGGGAGTGTAGTCTGGGGTCTGTATTAGTTTAGGAGGTCTGGTCTGGGGGTCTGTATTAGTTTAGGGGTCTGTTCTGGTGTCTGTATTTGTTTAGGAGGTCTGGTCTGGGGTCTGTATTAGTTTAGGAGGTCTGGTCTGGGGTCTGTATTAGTTTTAGGGGGTCTGGTCTTGGGGCTATATATATAGTTAGAGGGTCTGATGCAGGGTTGTACTTGTTTTGGGAGTCTGGAAGTCTGTATTGTATTAGGTCTGGGGTGTGTATTAGTTTAAGGGGCGTCTGGTCTTGGGTCCAAAGATTTAGTTAGAGGGTCTGATGCAGGGCTGGTCCCAGGCTAAATTGCACTCAGGGCGCGGTGAAGAAATTTCGCCCCCCCCCCTCCCCCGGTAACATAATGCGCCACAATGTGAAACATTGCATCACCATCAACCAAAGCCAAAATATACAAAAAGCTTTACAAAATGTGCTACGTATAAAACTACTAAATAATAGTCATACAGTTACCAACTATAACACCGCTTCACCAACCAGAATCCCAGGCAAATAGTGCCAATGTCCTACTAAGACCACATATCCCCAGCACACAGTGACCGAATAATACCACCACACCATCACCACATATCACCACCATATAGTGACCGAATAATACAAACTGACCATTACTGAATGCAAACCATTGTACTACAACCAATATTACCGGCATACAGTGACCATACAGTGTTGGATACCAGCTGTACACAGGCTCTGCAGACATATAATCGATTACAGTAAAGTTACATCCAGGCACTTACAGGAGACGTCTCTGAAGAGTTGTTCTCTTTCTCTTCTTCTTCTGCATCTGTCCCAGACGCCATGACGTCTTCTCCCGGCCACGATTCTTCACTGTAGAATATACAAAACAAACATCTTAGACTCCTCACTTTGTCAGCACTTCTCTACCAATTCCTATCTCTATACAAACTCTCTATCTATAGCACCTCATATGGTAGCCATGTAATATGCCCCCTGGTAACCATATAGTAGCCCCCTGTAGCCATGTAGTTGCCCCCTGTAGACAGGTAGTAGTCCCTTATAGCCAGGTAGTAGTCCCCTATAGCCAGGTTGTGGTCCCCTATAGCAGGGTAGTAGTCCCCTATAGCCAGGTAGTAGTCCCTTATAGCCAGGTAGTGCCCCTTATAGCCAGGTAGTGCCCCCTATAGCCAGTAGATGCCTCCCTGTAGCCAGTAGATGCCCCTCTTGTAGCCAGGTGATGCCCATGTAGTCAGGTGATGCCCCTGTAGCCAGTAGATGCCCCCATGTAGCCCGTAGATGGCCCCCTATAGCTAATTATAAAATAAAAAAAACGTACGCACTTCGACAGGGTCCCCGCTTCCAGCTCCCAGGGATCTACTCGGCTGGCAGAGCTGCCGACCGAGGAGATCCAGCGTCGCAGGGGGCGCGGTGAAAGCCGTGCGCCCCCTGCAATGCTGATACAGGGGAGAAGGCAGGATGGGAACGATCCGTCCCGCCTCCTCCATGTACCAGTAGCTGCTGACTCTGCGCGGCTGTTATAAAACGACCGCGCAGAGTCAGGGGTGATCCTCCAGGAGGGCGAGGCGGGCGGCCCGCCCCTAGGAATGGCCCTGGTCTGATGCAGGATTGTACTTGTTTTGTGAGTCCGGAGGTCTGTATTAGTATAGGAGGTCTGGTCTGGGGTCTGTATTAGTATAGGAGGTCTGGTCTGGGGTCTGTATTAGTATAGGAGGTCTGGTCTGGGGTGTGTATTAGTATAGGAGGTCTGGTCTGGGGTCTGTATTAGTATAGGAGGTCTGGTCTGGGGTGTGTATTAGTATAGGAGATCTGGTCTGGGGTCTGTATTAGTATAGGAGGTCTGGTCTGGGGTCTGTATTAGTATAGGAGGTCTGGTCTGGGTTCTGTATTAGTATAGGAGGTCTGGTCTGGGGTCTGTATTAGTATAGGAGGTCTGGTCTGGGGTCTGTATTAGTATAGGAGGTCTGGTCTGGGTCTGTATTAGTATAGGAGGTCTGGTCTGGGGTCTGTATTAGTATAGGAGGTCTGGTCTGGGGTCTGTATTAGTATAGGAGGTCTGGTCTGGGGTCTGTATTAGTATAGGAGGTCTGGTCTGGGGTCTGTATTAGTATAGGAGGTCTGGTCTGGGGTCTACATATATTTAGAGGGTCTGACCCAGGGTTGTACTTGTTTTGGGAGTCTGGAGGTCTGTATTAATTTAGGAGGTCTGGACTGGGGCTTGTATTAGTTTAGGAGGTCTGGTCTGGGGTCTGTATTAGTTTAGGAGGTCTGGTCTGGGGTTTGTATTAGTTTAGGAGGTCTGGTCTGGGGTCTACATATATTTAGAGGGTCTGACCCAGGGTTGTACTTGTTTTGGGAGTCTGGAGGTCTGTATTAGTTTAGGAGGTCTGGTCTGGGGTCTGTATTAGTTTAGGAGGTCTGGTCTGGGGTTTGTATTAGTATAGGAGGTCTGGTCTGGGGTCTGTATTAGTATAGGAGGTCTGGAATGGTGTGTATTAGTATAGGAGGTCTGGTCTGTGGTGTGTATTAGTATAGGAGGTCTGGTCTGGGGTGTGTATTAGTATAGGAGGTCTGGTCTGGGGTGTGTATTAGTATAGGAGGTCTGGTCTGGGGTCTGTATTAGTATAGGAGGTCTGGTCTGTGGTTTGTATTAGTTTAGGAGGTCTGGTCTGAGGTTTGTATTAGTTTAGGAGGTCTGGTCTGGGGTCTGTATTAGTTTAGGAGGTCTGGTCTGGGGGTTTATATAGTTAGAGGGTCTGATGCAGGGTTCTACTTGTTTTGGGAGTCTGGAAGTCTGTATTAGTTTAGGAGGTCTGGTCTGGGGTCTGTATTAGTTTAGGAGGTCTGTTCCGGGGTTTGTATTAGTTTAGGAGGTCTGGTCTGGGGTTTGTATTAGTTTAGGAGGTCTGGTCTGGGTTCTGTATTAGTTTAGGAGGTCTGGTCTGGGGTCTGTATTAGTTTAGGAGGTCTGGTCTGGGGTCTGTATTAGTTTAGGAGGTCTGGTCTGGGGTCTGTATTAGTTTAGGAGGTCTGGTCTGGGATCTGTATTAGTTTAGGAGGTCTGGTCTGGGGTCTGTATTAGTTTAGGAGGTCTGGTCTGGGGGCCTATATTAGTTTAGAGAGTCTGGTCTCGGGTCCATATATGTTTAGAGGGTATGATGAAGGGTTGTACTTGTTTAGGCAGTCTGGGGTCTATATTAGTTTAGCAGGTCTGGTCTGAGGTCGATTTATGCCTAGAAGGTCTGATGAAGGGTTGTACTTGTTAGAGGACTCTGGTCTGGGGTCTGTATTAGTTTAGGGTGTCTGGGGTCTATATTAGCTTAGGGGGTCTGGTTTGGGGTCTGTATTAGTTTAGGGGGTTTGGTCTGGGGTCTATGTATTTAGAGGGTCTGATGCAGGGTTGTAGTTGTTTTGGGAGTCTGTAGGTCTGTATTAGTTTAGGGGTCTGGTCTGAGGTCTGTATTAGCTTAGGGGTCTGGTCTGGGGTCTGTATTAGTTTAGGAGGTCTGGTCTGGGGTCTGTATTAGTTTAGGAGGTCTGGTCTGGTGTCCATATATGCTTAGAAGGTCTGACAAAGGGTTGCATTAGGTTAGGGGGTTTGGTCTAGGGTCTATATATTTAGATGGTCTGACGCAGGGTTGTTCTTGCTTCAGAAGTCTGTAGGGGTCTGGTCTGGGGTCTGTATTAGTTTAGGAGGTCTGGTCTGGGGTCTGTATTAGTTTAGGAGGTCTGGTCTGGGGGCCTATATTAGTTTAGGGTTCTGGGGTCTGTATTAGTTTAGGGGTCTGGTCTGGGTGTTTTTTTTTATTAGTTTAGGAGGTCTGATCCTGGGTCCATATATGCTTAGAAAGTTTGACCAAGAGTTGTATTTGTTAAAGGACTCTGGCTTGAGGTCTGTATTAGTTTAAGGGGTTTGGTCTGGGGTCTATATATATATTTAGAGGGTATAATACAGGGTTGTACTTGTTTAGGGAGTCTGGAGATTTGTATTAGTTCAGGAGGTCTGGTCTGGGATCCATATATATTAAGAAGGTCTGATAAAGGGTTGTACTTGTTTAGGGAGTCTGGTCTGAGGGTCTGTATTAGTTTAGGGGGTCTAGTCTAGGTACATATTTATTTAGTCTGGTGTCTGCATGGGGATGTGGTCTGGTCTGAAGAAGGTCTGAAGTCTGAATTTGTTTATAAGGTCTGGTTTGGGATTTATATTTGTTTAGGGAACCTGATTTGGGGTCCATATTTATGTAAAGTCTGCATTTGTTTAGGAGATCTCTTCTGCGGTATGTACTTGTGTAGGGAGCTTGGTCTGGGGGTCTTTAGAAGCTTAGGGTCCGCATTGATTTAGAAAATCTTACTGGGGTATTTTCACCACACTGATTAGCTTTAAACATGTAAGCAGGTAAATACCGACTTTTACCAAATACATTGCTGTTCTGATATTGCGTCCCTGAAGAACTAGAGCAGTTCTCATCTCCAGCTTGTGAATACAAGTTCCCTAGGTTACCGACCACCTCTCTCTACACAAGCAGCCATGTCTGGGATGGTTATGTCTCTCCCAGCTGTCTCTTAATAGCAGCATAGGAGCTTGTTTATGTTTCTGACAAACTGTGACCCTTAGAGCTCTATAGTCTTGTACACTGCTGTTAAGACCCCTTTATTACTTATTCATGTCCTTTTAATAGGCTCAGCTAGGAATAGCAGAGCTAAAATGGCAGTCATTGCTGTATAACCGTCCATAGCCTGAACAGGAAGTGGGAGCCTGAAGCTGTAGAACCTCCCACAGTCTGATCCGGAAATGGGAGCCTGAAGCTATAGAACCAACCACAGCCTGAACAAGAAGAGAAAGTCTGAAGCTGTAGAACTTCCCACAGCCTGAACAGGTAAAGAAAGCCTGAAGCTGTAGAACTGCCCACAGCCTGAACAGGAAGTGGGGGCCTGAAGCTGTAGAACCGCCCACCGCCTGAACAGATAGTGGGATCCTGAAGCTGTAGAACCGCCCACAGCCTAAACAGGATGTGGGAACCTTGAAGCTGTAAAACCACCCACAGCCTGAACAGGAAGTGGAAGCCTGAAGCTGTAGAACCACCCACAGCCTGAACAGGAAATGGGAGCCTGAAGCTGTAGAACCACCCACAGCCTGAACAGGAAGTGGGAGCCTGAAGCTGTAGAGCCACCCACAGCATGAACAGGAAGTGGTGGCCTGAAGCTGTAGAACCACCCTGAGCCAGAAAAGGAAGTGGGAGCCGGAAGCTGTAGAACCATCCACAGTCTGAACAGAAGGTGAGAGCCTGATGCTGTAGAACCACCTACAGCCTGAACAGAAAGTGGGAAATTGAAGCTGTATAACTTCCCGCAGCCTGAACAAGAAATGGGACACTGATGTTGTAGAACCACCCACAGCTTGACCAGGAAGTCGAAGCTTGATGCTGTAGAACCACCCATAGTCTGACCAGGAAGTGGGAGCCTGATGCTGTAGAACCACCCATAGCCTGAACAGGAAGGAGAGTCTGATGCTGTAGAACCACCCACAGCCTGAACAGGAAGTGGGAGCCGCCTGAAGCTGACTGTGAAGAACAGGCTCTGTATAACAGCAGGGAGAAAACACCCCTTTAAGTTTATATTTGTCTAGGGTGTCTGTTCTGGTCTTTAATTTTTGTATAGAAGGTATGGGGTCTGTATTTATTATATAAGCCTCCTTGGAGGTCTATTAGTTTAAGTGATCTGGGGTCCATAATTGTTTAGAAAGTCTTTATTTGTCTAGCAGGTATGTTCTGGGGTCTATAGTTGTTTAGACTGCCTGGGGTCTGTATTGATCTGTGGTCTCTATTAGTTTATGGGTTTCGGTCTGGGGTCTATATTCATTTGGAAGGTTTTGAAGGGTCTGAAGATCTGAATATGTTTATAAGGTCTGGTCTCGGATCTATATTTATTTAGGGAACCTGATTTGGGGTCCATATGTATTTAGAAGTCTGTATTAGTTTAGGAGGTCTGTTCAGGGGTCGGGACTTGGAGGTCTGTTCAGGGGTCGGGACTTGGAGGTCTGTTCAGGGGTCGGGACTTGGAGGTCTGTTCAGGGGTCGGGACTTGGAGGTCTGTTCAGGGGTCGGGACTCGGAGGTCTGTTCAGGAGTCGGGACTCGGAGGTCTGTTCAGGAGTCGGGACTCGGAGGTCTGTTCAGGGGTCGGGACCTGGAGGTCTGGATTCTGTATTTGTTTTTGGGGTCTGGGGCCCATATTCACTTGTAAGGTCTTAAGTCTGTATTTGTCTAGGACTTTTATCCTGGGTCTGTATTTGTTTAGGAAGCTTGTTCTGGGGTCTGCATTTGTCTAGAGAGCGTGATCTTAGAGTCAGAATTAGGTTGAGGGGGTCTAATTTGGGTTCCATGTTGATTTAGAAGATCATAAGTCTATATTTGTTTAGGAGGTATGTTATGGGGCCTGTGGGGTCACTATTAGTTGATGGGTTTTGGTCTGGGGTCCAGATTCATTTAGAAGCTCTTATCTCTGTATTTGCTCAGGAGGTCTGGTCTGGGGTCCATATCTGTTTAGGAGGTCTTTGTTTGTTGAGGAGATCCGGAGTCTGCATTTATTTAGAGAGTCTGGTCTGGGGTTTGTATAAGGTTAAGGGGTCTGTTCTGGGGTCCACAATTATTAAGAAGGTATCTGTGTTTGTTTGGGAGGTCGGTCAGGGAGTCTGCCTTTGTTTATGGGGTGTGGTGTAGGTTCTGCATTTAGTTAGAGAGTCTGGTATGGGGTCTGCATTTGGAGGTCTGGAGTCTGTTTGTGTTTATGGGGTCTGGTCTGGAGTCTGTATTTTCGAAGCCTAACGTCTGCATTTGTTTATGGCATCTGTTCTGGATCCCGTTTTTCTTTAGAGGGTCTGGTCTGGGGTCTGTATTTGATTTGGAGATGTGGTCTGGATTCTGTATTTATTTAGAGGGTTCGGGGTCTGTATTTGTATATGGGGTCTGTATTTGTATATGGGGTCTGGATTTATTTAGGGGCTCTGGTGTCTGTGTTTCTTTATGGGGTCTGGGGTCTGTATTTGTTTATGGGATCTGGGATCTGTATTTGTTTATGAGGTCTGGTCTGGATTCTGTATTTGGAGGTCTGGGGTCTGTATTTGTTTTTGGGGTCTGGGGTCTGTATTTGTTTATGGGATCTGGTGTCTGTATTTGTTTATGGGATCTGGGGTCTGTATTTGTTTATGAGGTCTGGTCTGGATTCTGTATTTGGAGGTCTGGGGTCTGTATTTGTTTATGGGGTCTGGTCTGGATTCTGTATTTGTTTATGGGGTCTGGTCTGGATTCTGTATTTGTTTATGAGGTCTGGTCTGGATTCTGTATTTGGAGGTCTGGGGTCTGTATTTGTTTATGGGGTCTGGTCTGGATTCTGTATTTGTTTATGAGGACTGGTCTGGATTCTGTATTTGTTTATGGGATCTGGGGTCTGTATTTGTTTATGACGTCTGGTCTGGATTCTGTATTTGGAGGTCTGGGGTCTGTATTTGTTTATGGGGTCTGGTCTGGATTCTGTATTAGGAGGTCTGGGGTCTGTATTTGTTTATGAGGTCTGGTCTGGATTCTGTATTTGGAGGTCTGAGGTCTGTATTTGTTTATGAGGTCTGGGGTCTGTATTTGTTTAGGAGGTCTGGATTCTGTATTTGTTTTTGGGGTCTGGGGTCTGTATTTGTTTATGAGGACTGGTCTGGATTCTGTATTTGTTTATGGGATCTGGGGTCTGTATTTGTTTTTGGGGTCTGGGGTCTGTATTTGTTTATGAGGTCTGGTCTGGATTCTGTATTTGTTTATGGGGTCTGGTCTGGATTCTGTATTTGTTTATGGGATCTGGGGTCTGTATTTGTTTATGAGGTCTGGTCTGGATTCTGTATTCGGAGGTCTGGGGTCTGTATTTATTTAGATTGTCTGGTCTGTGGACTTATTAAGGAGCTGTGGAGCCATGTTTTTATCTAGGGGGGCTGTATTTATTTAGGGATATGGTCTGTATACATTTTGGGGTGTCATGAAGTCCTTTATAGATTCAATATACCTGTATTGAAGAAATTCTGATAGTGGAGCAATACATAAGCATTTGCTACCTATGGACATGAGCCACAGCCCTCACCCCGGACTCGCTGCACCCTTGAGGGTCACGTAAAATCATCTAGGTATAAGATCCAAGCTTGGGGCTGTGAGCAGAGCTCCGCGCCTCTCCAGTCGCATTAGACTCTCCGTGTTTCCTCTCTCAAGGCCCCTGTCGGCCGCTGTAAATCTCTCTCCACATTGTTTGCAACAAGGGAGCGCGGCCGTTCACTTCCAGCGGAGACTGTGGAAATGAGGTGAGAACATAATCTGTCTGGACGGATTAGTACATTTCTTATTTATTTATTATTTACAGGGTTTTCTCTGTGATAGAATAATTCCTGCGTGAGATCTGCAGGGAGGGCGTCGTGCTGCGCTGGGTTACAGGGGATGTGCGAGACAAAAAAGCAGAAAAGGTGCAAAAACCCAAAAAAAAGCCTGTCGAGGGAACCCTGCAGCATCTGCACTGGAGAGACGGAGGGGCGCAGAGGGGACTGCTGGGGAAGGGGCTACAGTTCAGCACATTTGATGCTCATTTTCACTCTTTCACAATCTCTTTAAAGGGCAACTCCACTTAAATTTAACACAGATAGATAGATATACAGCTAGATATACAAAGGAGAGAGAGAAAGAGAGGTGAGATAGCTAGCTAGATATTGGATAGATACATAGAAATGAGGTAGCGTAGGTAGATAGATAATGAGTTATAATGAGATAGATAGATCGATATGAGATAGATAGATATGAGATAGATAGATAGATATGGGATGGATAGATAGATAGATATATGGGATGGATAGATAGAGATATGGGATGGATAGATAGAGATATGGGATGGATAGAAAGATATAGAGATAGATTAGATAGATATAGATATGGGATAGATGGATATGAGATAGATAGATAGATAATCAGATAGATAGATATGAGATAGATAGATAATCAGATAGATAGATATGAGATCGATATGAGATAGATAGATAGATAGATAGATAAGGTATATGATAGATAGATAGATATGAGATAGAGATAATTAGATATAGATAGATAGGGAATAATAGATAGATAGATAGATAGATAGATAGATAGATAGAAAGATAGGAGATAGATAGATAGATAGATATGAGATAGATATATGAGATGGATAGATAGACAGATAGATAGATAGATAGATAGATAGATAGATAGATAGATAGATAGGAAATAGATAGATAGGCAATAGATATATATGAGATAGATAGATATGAGATAGATATGAGATAGATAGATAGATAGATGATAGATAGATATGGGATAGATAGATAAATATTAAATAGAAGATAGATATGAAATTTATGTAGATATTCAATAGATAGATATGTGATAGATGTAGATTTTGGATATATAGACAGATAAACGATAGATATAAGATAGATAGAGCCAAAAAAGAGTATTTCTTTCATCTCCTGACTTGGCGTGCTGCAGCTTTGCTTGCTCCTACAGATTGCTGTGTATAAGCAGAGAGTCCGTGCTCCCCAGGAATACAGAATATAGGGTTGAGGTTTGGGAGCGCAAAGAGCGGGGTCATCATACAAAAATCATGTATGGCCCCTTCTTCTCCGGCATCCCATTACAACCTCTGGGAAGTGGTGTTCAGGGATGTAGTGGCCCTTTGTCTTGTGGCCCCGTGTCACTGTTCCGGTTGTACACATTGTGTGGCCTTCTGATGCTAACTGTACAGCTCGCTGGTTGCTGGAGAGCTGGGGACTTCCCTTCTCTAGATGTCACGTCTCTGAGGAGCAACTGGCATCAGGGACAACAAACAACAGCTATGAAGCTCCTGTTCCTCATTAGGTTCAAGTCCTCACAGGTGAAAGTGACTGATCAGTGATGTCTCCTGATATCTTTTTGAAAATATACAGTGAAGGAAATAAGTATTTGACCCCTTGCTAATTGTGTACGTTCGCCCACTGACAGAGACATGAACAGTCTATAATTTTAAGGGTAGGTTAATTTAGAGACAGAATATCCAAAATAAAATCCAGAAAATCACATTGTGTGAATTATATAAATTGATTTGCATTTTGCTGAGAGAAATAAGTATTTGATCCCCTACCAACCAATAAGAGTTCTGGCTCCTACAGTTGTCTTAAATAGTCACCTTTATTAGAGACTCCTGTCCACAGACTCAATCAGTCACACTCTAACCTCTACAACATGGGCAAGACCAAAGAGCTTTCCAAGGATGTCAGGGACAAGATCATAGACCTGCATAAAGCTGGAATGGGCTCAAAACCATAAGTAAGACGCTGGGGTGAGAAGGAGACGACGTTTGGGCAATTTGTTTAAAAAAATGGAAGAAATACAAAATGACTGTCAAACGCCATCGATCAGGGGAATCATGCAAAATCTCACCTTGTGGGGGATCCTTGATCATGAGGAAGGTGAGAGATCAGCCTAAAACTACAGGGAGGAACTTGTTAATGAAACTCCCAAAGGGAGTTGGGATCCCCAGTCCCCCAAGAAAACCATTGGTAAACACATTACCCGTAATGGTTAAAATCCTGCAGTGTCCGCCCAAAGGTCCCCCCGTTCAAGAAGGCGCATGCTGCAGGCCCTCTGAAGTTTGCCAAAGAACACCTGGATGATTCCTTGAGTGATTGGGAGAAGGGCTGTGGTCGGATGAGACAAAAATTAGCTGTTTGGCAATTAACTCAACTCCCGTGTTTGGAGGAAGAGAAATGCTGCCTATGGGCCCAAAGAAAAACCGTCCCCACTGTCAAGCATGGAGGGGGAACATATGTTTTGGGGGGTTTCTCTGCTAAAGGGCACAGAACTACTTCACCGCATCAATGGGAGAAAAGGAATGAGCCATGTACTGTAAAATCCTGAGTGACAAAACCCCCTTCCTCGCCAGAACATTAAAAATGGGTTGGGCTAGGTCTTCCAGCAAGAAAATTACCCAAAATATACAGCCAAGGCAACAAAAGAGTGGCTCAAAAAGAAGCACATTAAGGTCATGGAGTGGCCTAGCCAGTCTACAGGCCTAAGGCTATGTTCACATGGTGTATTTGCAGGGCGTAATTACGCCCCGCAATTACGCCGTGTGGACGGGGGCGGGAGCGGGGGAGTGAGCGGGGGGC
>JAODAL010027946.1:0-54119 GCA_025379985.1 Phyllomedusa bahiana | reverse complement strand
TCGGATAGAATTTGCTACAGGCAAAATTTCTTTTTTAGGGGTGGAAAAAAAAACAACCTTTCTTTTACTGAATACAGCTGCAGAAAAATACTTAGTTAACCTTTGGATGTAAATTGCACAAAAGAAATGTGCTGCCAACAATTACTAGCTTTGTAGCGTGTTAAAACGGCGTGTATTTTACGTAACACAACTACAGAAAAAACTTTTTAATTAAAACCTTCAGATATGAATTATGCTACAGCCAAAATTTTTCTTTTGGCGTTGAAAAACACAGTTTCTTTTAGTGACCACAACAGCAGAACAAGGCTTAATTAACCCCTGGATCTAAATTGCACAAAAAAAAGTGAGCAGCCAAAAATTAACTGGTATTTGGATTGAAAAAACGCTGGTTCTTTAACTGAATAAAACAGCAACAGGCCTAGATAACCCTTGGATATTCAATGTGCTCCAGAACTGAGCAGATAGCATTAAAATGTATATGCAGCTGCACTGGACGCACACTGGACTTTAATTCCAATACCCCACAAAATCAGAATTAGAATGTAAAGAGAAGCAGTCTTGAGACAAGCTGTGACATCCCAAAAAATCGCTGTATTAAAAAGTTAGTTCTTTAGTATGAGATATGTGAGGCAGCACCTTCCCTACTCAGTACAGTGAAAGCGGTTTGTGAGTGCCGCGTCGCGCCCGGGATTATTTAGTGCGGTGACGTCACAGAATCCCGCCGGTCTTTGATTGGCTTCTTCTCTGCACATGTCATGTAGGCCCTGCCTTTCTTCCTCCCAGACTACTTTGCCCCATGTAACGCCGTGTGCTTGCAGCCATTTTATCAATCAAAAACACGCTTCGTTCACGCGAATCACCCCAAACTTCGACTTCGTTCAGAATCGAAGTTTTCCTGAAATTCTAAATGAATTCCACTTCGTTAGAATTAGTGTTGAGCGATTACGTTGGCTATCGACATCGGGCGATAGTCGGCCACCATCGATAAGGTTTTTCAATAGTCGATAGTCGATCATCTCCGATGACCATTTTAAAGTCTATGGGAGGAGCAACAACACCCTTTATTCTTACACCCAAACAGGGGGTGGAGAAAACTGAAAAATTAACAGCCACAACAGTCAAATGGATAAACCTGCTACATCTTAGGCACAACACTTAGGCTATAAAAGCCACAGAAAAAAAAGTCACCCCCATTCATATCCTGTCTTGTACCACGCATGCCCTTAAACCTGCATCACCCAAAAATTAAAAGTGCCGAACGAGTATTATTTGAAAACCCTCATTTTACTTGAATGGACATTGAATATCCCTGTCCCGGAACGCAGCATGACCCTTTAAAAACTGCTGACCCCAGATTTAAAAAAAAGCCGGAAAAAAGGGAGGTCTTTTTAACCACCATTTTAGTTGAACTGGGGCATTGACTAGAACTGTCCTGGACCGCAGTATGAACCATTTAAACCTGTCTGACCCCCAGATTAAAAAATTGCCAGAAAAAGGGGGTCTTTCAACCACCATTTTGTTGAACTGGACATTGACTATACCTGTCCTGGACCGCAGTATTGAAACCATTAAACCTGTCTGACCCCCAGTTTAAAAATTTCCCGGGAAAAAAAGGGTTTTAAAACCACCATTTGTTTCATGACATTGACTTACCTGCCTGGGAAAAAAGAGCCCCGGGCCGGGAGTTAAAGTGGGTGGGTAAAAGCCCGGCTGGCGTCCGTCTCTATTAACAGAGGTTAAAAGCCTGATGACGCAGCAACAAAAAACTGTCGTGCTAAAGCTGAGTGGGGAAAAGGGGAAAGTGGAAACTCCAGCTTTCAGTAACGTAATACTGGGTAGCGCTTGCCCCCCCGTATGGTGTGGACAATGGTTCCTTGGAAATACTGGTGGTTAACGTCCGTTCCCCCCAGGTGCCCTTTATTTGGATTTTTTTCTCATTTTATCAACGTGTGGAGGAAATGGTCTCTGCTTTGTTCTCTGTCCGTGCTCCATACCCCTTTGCCCCTTGAATAACCTAATTGATAAAGATTTCCTGCCCCCCCTTGTACAATTAAGGGGAATTTTTTTAACAGCTTTTTGTACATGAAAAGTTTTTTTATTTTAATTTTTGAAAAAAATTTTTTAAAAATAGGATGGAATCCCATCATGTCTTTGTTTTTTTTTTTTTTCTTTGTAAAAAAAGGGGTTTTTGGTCTCAATAAGGGATTGAAGCTATGTTAAAGATTTGCAAAAAAAGTCATTTTGAAAATATGTGCCCTTTAACAGGTCCTACATATTCTGTTTCTGACAGCACCTTTCCCCTTGACCCATCTTGAAAATTGTGAAGAACAAATGTCTTTTTAGAAAAAAATTTTTTTAAAATGGCCCTGTTTTTTGCTGCATGCCCAGCAAAATCCCCCCAAAAAATTAAAAAGCATGACTCTTGAGCCACTTTGGTCAATTGTGAAGAAAAATGTCTGTTAGAAACAAATTTTTTAGAATGGGACTGTAGATAGCTGCATGTACAGCAAAAATGCCCCCAAAAATTCAAAGCATGGCCCCTTTGACCCCTTTGGTCAATTGTGAAGAAAAATGTCTTTTAGAAAAAACATTTTTTTTTTAATAGGCCCTGTGTATTGTGCATTTCAAAGCAGATGACAAAAAAAAAATTATAAAAATGACTTCTCACCCCAATGTTAAAAATTGTGAGGGAGAAATGCCACTTAGAAGCACATTTCTGTTACAAAGGACCATGTTTATTGCTGTTCTCAAGTTTCGGGCCCCCAAAAAAATTTTTAAAAATATGATTCTCAGCCACTATTAAAAATTTTGTGAGGGAGAAATCCCATTAGAACCAAATTTTTCTGTTCCAAAAGGGGGACCATAATTATAGCTGTATCTCACACAACGACCCCAAAAAATTTTTTAAATATGACTTCCAGCACTATAAAAAATTGTGATGGAAAAAAGGCCATAAAACCCACATTTTGTTCAAAGGGCCCATGATTATTGCTGTATCTCAAGCAACATACCTCAAAACCATTGAAATGAAAAAAATTCTTAAGATAAAGTGAGAAAATGGAATACGGTTTTGCATAAAACCCCTTGCTGTCTTTTACAGTCTCCACAGCAAAACCAGAAAAAATAAAAATTTTGGGGAAAAGAGAATAAAAATTCCCAGTAAGAAATGATCATTTTAAAAAAAAGTTTTAAAGGGGGGCCTTTTCTGTTTGAAAAGGAATTTAAAAGAAAACGGGCAACTAATCGGTGACCCGGCAATTGGGGGCACAACTCTAGAGACCCATGCCTAATTCATTTTGTGAAGTCAAAAAAACCACTTTATCTGTGGAAAGGGGATGCGTTTGTTAATGACCCTCCAGCTGTGTGAAGGCGCTCAGATATGACGTGGCTGTGGGCGGGAAAAACCCCTCTTGGGTGATGACCCGCTGGGGCCCATTGAAATTTTGGATACCCAGAAGTCTATTGGGCCCGGAACACATGCAAAAACATCGGTTTTGGACGAGATAGTCGTGCACCTGTCTTAAGCGATCTCTGTGTGTTGGAGGGTTGCCCTATTGATCTTTGGTAGGGGGTAAACAAAAAATTGAAAGGGGTCACCAATTAGGCTTTGCCCCCCTTGGCTGCTTGGCCGTAGGGCCTATTGGCCTCTACGCTGTCACGTCGTGATGTTGTTCCCCCGTGACATTTGGGGAACGTGAAGCAGACGCAACGATGTCCCCAGTTGATCAATAAAGAAAGGGTCTCCATTTCCTGATTTTATCTTATTTGGGGGGGGGGAAAGGGAAAGTGTGATTTTTTTTTTTGTACGGGGATCCAGGGGGGGGCCCCACAAGAAATGTTGTTATTTTGAATGGCCCTTATGCGGGATCTTTTGGAGGAAATGGAGATCCAAGCATCTTTTGGAGGAGGGGGAGCCTTTTTTTCCAAAAAGCACTGGGTCTGGGGGGGCATGCAAAGATTTTTCCTCTCTTCCCCCTCCCCCCTCAAATTGGGCCCCCAACCCTTTTCCAAGGCGGGCGTCGGGTAACATCGGTTGTCAAGGAATACCTCTCCTCCTCCCCCTTGCTGCCTCCGGCACAGTTAAAAACACAGCCCTGCTTCCCTGAGATGATCACCCTGAGAGTGATGCCCCACCTTGCACTAGCTTGGACCCCGAACCAAATCCCTAATAAAGGGGCCCGATAAAATTTTTGAAAACGTGGGCCTTGTGGATTTGACGGAGAGAAAGGGTCGTGTCGCTTTTGTGTCCGTCTCCCCTCCGTCGCTGGGGGGGGACTTTGTTTCAGAGTGTCCAAACGATCGTT
The DNA here is from genome assembly GCA_025379985.1 of Phyllomedusa bahiana. Lineage (NCBI taxonomy): Eukaryota > Metazoa > Chordata > Amphibia > Anura > Hylidae > Phyllomedusa > Phyllomedusa bahiana. The sequence goes on along the minus strand of JAODAL010027946.1, from coordinate 49,815 downwards.
CCAGAAAAATAAAATCACCACAATGCTCATGCTGACAAAGGGTTGTCCGCACTGGGCCCCTTTTGGGGGCTTCTTCAAAAATGGCAAAGGGTGGTTTTCAGGCTTTTACCTGCCTCCATCTCGGTGGTTCAAAAACCCCAGGGTCCGTACCGTGCTTGCCAGGCCATGTGTCACTTCGTAATGCGTAATGGCATTGCGTGCTGCCACAATCGTGGAGATGTGGAGGGGGGGGAATTCCAGCGTTTGCCCCGTCAAAATGAGACGGTTGAGGGGAGGCCGAGTGACGCTTCAAAAGCAGCCAGGCGGGACGAAGAGGGTGCGAACGGCGGAAGTGCGAATCAGGGCCCCGGCCTTCTTCAGCAGGCAGTCCAGACCCCGGTAGTCTTTAGAAATTTCGGCGACAGGTTCTGCATGTGCCAGGCAAGGGATGTGTCCAGCCTACCGATCTTTAGGGGGCCAGAGAATTTCGCCTTTATGCAAACCACCTTGCCTGGCACAAGGGTTTTGTCACCAGCCCAAACCTCGGGCTCGTTGCTTAGAGCCGTCCCACAGTTTTTGGGGCCCGTGGTTGGGGGGGTCCCAAGGCGATTTTAAATTTTAACAGGCTGGTTTTCTCTGGGCACGTGATGCCACCCGAGGCCTTGGGGGAAAGAGCCCCGCCCATCCCCGCGGTTTTGAAGGCGTTGCGCCGAGCCTGAGAGCCACCCCTCACCCCCCGAGACATCCACCCGCTCACCACTGAGCTGTCACAGAGATATGCGGCCTTGGCCGTCTTTAGTCCATGGGCGGTGGTGAGATGGATTTTCCGGAACAGATGCAGACAACGCGTTGAAATTTTTGTGAACGTGGTGGCCGGGCCGGGAGGCTTTTCGGCAAAGAAATGCCCGCTTGGGATTGGTTTGGGGGCGGCGGGGCCATGAAGTGGCGGAACCCATCTGTGTCCACCAGACGGAAAGGCAACATTTCCAAGGCCAAAAACCTGGAAAAGCTGACATTCAGGCTTTTTTGGGTTTGGGATGGTTTGGGGGAAAGTGTTTTTTCGCCCCCCAAACTGGGAAGAAGAAGGTGGCTGCAAGATGGGGGTGTACGGGTGAGGTCGTTAAAATGGAGGAGGAGAAGGGGTAGGATGGGTCTTGGTGGGGCTGGTGGGACTCGGGGTGGGGAGGCTGAAGCGGAGGCTGATCCCCCCTTATCTGACTCGAGAGACATGGGGAGCTGAGGAAGCTTGGGCGAGGGGAGGAGGAGGGGGCGGAGAAGAGGGGTTTTTGACAGTGGTTGGAGGCCCGCGTCGGTTGGCTTTTTTGGCCCAAATTTCCCTCCCTTTCAACTCATGCATTCGTGCATGTGATAGACATGTTGGGGGGGTTAACCCCTTTTGGTTTTGCCTTTATTTTGCGTTTACGGCAAAGGGGATATGACATCGTGGGTAAACAGAGGCTTGCTCAAAGAAGCCCCGGTTGAGGGTCCTGGACCTTTTTTACGGCGATAAGCGAGGAGGGGGTTTGCGTGCCGTGGGGCGGAATCATATCAGCGGACTTCTGCGACCGCCCTTTTTCCCTTTTTGTGGCGGGACCCGTATTGACACTACACCATCTGTCTTCCCCCTCGTCCCCTTTATGAGCGTCGCAAGAAATTTGCGGAAAAGACCAGGATGGATCCCAATGTCGTCATCTCATTTTCATCAAACAGGTGATTGGTCGTTCTGACTTTTGCATCCAGAAACTGCGGGTACAAGCAAGGGGCACTGCAAGCGTTGCCGACCGCCCGGGGTTTTTGCCAAATTTACCGGTTTTTTCCCTCTCTGATGGGATCGTAACTGGGGTCAGAGAGACTAATCACCTTTATCTTTTTAAAATGCCTTCTACCCAACCGTTTTTTTCATCAAAAGAGGTTTCAGACAATGGATTATCCCGTGGTGGGTCACGGTTGACATTTGGGCGCTTCTTTTTGGACGGATGCTGATGTTTTGTGCGAATTTTTGGGGACTGCGAGACGAGGAGGTAAGACTGCTAGATGCAGGGTTTCATTAACCCCTGAAGGAAGATTGGCGACGATGTTCATTACTTAGATTCAACAGGGGCCCCGACCCGCGATGAAAGGCCTGAGGTCCCGCAACTGACGATCCGCTGGATGATGTTGTCGCCAGACTGGAAGGAGCACTTCTCTGTCCTCACCTCCCTGTGTACCCCCCCCTTTGTCGCTTACCCCCTGCTTTGTCCTGTTCAGAATATAAAAATTTGGAAAGGGATGGAATGTTTTGGAAAGTCTCTTATTAAAAGGGAAACAAAAACACAGCATTCTCAAATAACTCTAATCAAAACAAATTGCTGGATTCAAATTTAATGCAAGGGGTCTATCAACAAATTGGTGGGCAAAGTCCAAAAAACAGTATCGTTTGTTTTGGTATAGTAAAAGGTTTTTTTTTCACCTTTAATTCCCCTGTGGTGAATATAGAATTGCTGATTTTAAGATTTCGTAGATGTGCATCAATGAACAGGCGGGTGCGCAACAGTCAACAACACGTAATGTTATGTTTTGAATAAAAACGGATTTTTTGCCCCCCTTTGAATTCACCTGTGGTGAATTAGAATTGCTGTTTTAAGATTTTACGTGATGCTGCGTCAATAAACAGTGTGGGTGCGCAAAAGTCAAAAAACACGTAACTTTTTGTTTTGATAAAAAAACGATTTTTTGCACCTTTAAAATTACTGGGGTGAATATAGAATTGGTTTTTAATTTTTTCGTAGATGCTGCGTAAATGAACAGTGCTGGGTACGAAAAATCAAAAAACATAACTGTTATGTTTTGATAAAATTTAAACTGTTTTTTTTGCACCTTTAAAATTAACCGGGGTGAAATAGAATTGCTTTTTAAGATTTACGTAGATGCGGCAAGAACATGTGGGTGCGAAAAAGTCAAAAAAACACGAAACTGTGTGTTTTCGTACGATACACGGATTTTTGGCAACAAACAACCTTGGGCTGACTAAAAGATTGCTTTTTAAATTTTAAAGTGCAAGGGGATATATCAACAGTCACAGGTGTAATGGGTAAAATTAACACCATCTGAAATGTTACTGATAAAAAAAAGGGGAGTTTTGCAGTAAAAAAGACCTCGTTACTAGAAATTATTTTTATCAATTAAGTTGGGCAGCCCAATACCCGGGGAAATATTTAAATAGCAAACTGTTAATAATAAAGTTTTTCCACTACAATGTTTTACCTAAGTCGGTGAATTTTACCCCAGTGTTCTTTTAGATGATTTGTCTGGTTCCCCCCGCGGCCCCCCCCCCCCCCCCCCCCCTTCCCCCGCTGTGAATTTACAGCGGTAGTGCTGTTTTAAAATTCTCTAGCAACTAATAAAATGTTCAAATCTTATTAACTAAATTGGAAGGATCACAGGAAAGTGGGGTTTTTCTCTGTGCAGAAATAGACTAATTTCGCTGAGCTGTTTGGCCACAGGCAGAGCGCGGGTCCTATCCTATGAGACGCTGAGAGACACTGAGGGTGAAACAGGGGAAAAGCGTTCTATGTAAAAGAGGTATGTGATTTTTCCGCCAATCGAACCATTAACACATCCCATCATGATGCACCCCCACTCTCCCCCGCTCATTCTGTAATCCATTTGCTGGCCGCCAAAATTAAGGAAGGCGAAAAAGGCGCGATTTAAAGTTTATGCCGATTTTTTCCTTAAATTCCCCTGTCTGGAAAATTTTGATCACCATAAAAACCTTGCCGATTTTAACTTTTTTTGATAAAAATCGCTCAACACAGTTGGACCCCCTTTCGGTCAAACGTTTTTTTTTTAATCTTGGGAACAGGGCAGGAAATTAATGTACGAAGGCCTAATGTTAATGAACAGAGACCCCTTAGGGCCTAAAAGAATTTCAGATAAGGAAATTTAAAACAAAGAGAAGATGAAGGAGTCCGTTCAGGAGTGTAATCCCCTCTTTTATCCGCTTTTTCCCGTGTGGAAGCCATGGATAATTTCCCGGCGCCATGGAAAGGGATCTGAGAAAAATTTCAGAAGATAAAGGAAAAATCAGGGGAAAAAAATTTTTAACTTAACACTTCTGAATATTTAGCCTTAAAAAAATTAAAAAAGGGCATCTTATTATAAAAAAAAAGCGGACAAGGGGGGGGAAACCCTTTGTGATGGACTTGGGCTCTATGAAAAAACCATATCGGGTTTCCCTTTAAGATAAACAGACATATCGAAATTAAAAGCAGAAACCCCCCAATACTATAAAAGAGAAACTTAATAAGTTATTGGGGGAAGGGATAAGCATAGGGGGCCCTTACGGAAAAACCCAAAAAAAAAAATAACTATTGAAAATCCCAAAAACCCTTTTTTTTTTTCTACGGAGTTCCCAAAATGCACAAGGAAATATTTCCCCCCCATATGGTCCTAAGTGTCTAGTGTAGACAGTCTTACTCACCTCTCAAAAAAATGGGGTAGATCTTCACTTCAACCCTAGTACAAAAAACCCCAGGGGGAGATAAAAGATAGTACAGCAGTACTTAAAATTTTTTTCCCCGCTTTAAAAAGGTCAAAAAAAAAAGTCATGGTTCATTTTGGATGTTTCCGTCTGTATTCCGTATCCCTCAAAACCCTTTTAAGAAAGGCCGTATAATATTTAAAAAGGGGTACAGTGAAGAACTAAAAAAGTTTTTATTGGAAAAGGTTAGATTTCTTGTTGCACAAAAATTTTTAAGTTTTATCGGCAAAACTATCTTCAATTATGGGGGTCCTATTTGGGGGGACTGCTCTCCGCCCCTGGCTAATCTATTCATGGCGTGGTGGGAGCACCACGCCATTTACGGTCTGTATAACCCTTTTGCACAGGATATAGTCTGGTATGGGCGTTACATCGACGACCTCCTCATAGTTTGGGGTCGCAATGTGACGTCCATACCAGATTTTAATTGCCTACTTACAATGATCTTAACCTATGTTTTACGTTTTCTTGTGATCAGAATCAAATATCCTTTTTGGACCTCTTACTCACTGGTGATAATATAGAATCTAGAGTGACTACATCTCTTTATAGAAAAGCTATTAGTGGAAACACCGTTCTCCAAGCTGATAGCTGTCATCCAATGCATACAATTGATGCTATCCCATATGGGGAGTATTATAGGGCTCGTAGAGCCTGTACAAGAGAAATAGATTATGAGGAGGAACTATCTATAGTGGAAGACAGACTCAGTAAGAGGGGTTACTCCAAGAAACATCTGGCAGTAGCTAGAAAGAAAATCTCAGGTTTAACACTTGCTACTCACAAAGGGGGTGGGGGGGTAGGAATAAAGAAGGCAAACACAAAAGAGGAGTGGTTTTTTTCTACACCATTGAGCAGTGATTATGAACAAATAAAAAAAGCTTTTTTTAAAAAATATTAACATCTTAAGACAGGACGCAATTTTGGCAGAGATCGTAGATGAAGGTATATTTATGGTTTCAAAAAGAAATAAAACAATAGGTAGTTTAATTTCTCCCAGTACCTATTTAAGTAAAAAAAATACAAATAATTGGCTTACACAAAAGGGTTTCTACTTTTGTGGTAAACGGTGCAGTATATGTAAACATACTCAAAAAAGAGTTAATTTCGCTAATGATAAATGTACAGGTAAAATATATGCTATAAAAGATTTTATTAACTGCGAAAATGACCACATAGTTTACATTATACCAATGCACAGCATGTAACAAAACATATATTGGTAGCAGTATACGTAAATTCAAAACAAGAATATCTGAACAATTAACCAGTATAAAAAGAGACGGCGCTTCTCATTCCGGGGCGGCTAGGCATTTCATGGAACATCACGCAGGCGCAGTAGATACCTTTCTCTGTTTTGCCATTGAGAAAGTGGAAAAACCACATAACGGCGGAGATTGGCAACGGAGAGTGTGCCTGCGTGAGGCCCAATGGATCCACATTTTGGGAACGAGAGCACCCCAAGGCATGAATTACAGGAACGACCTGGCCTATATATACTAAGAAATACTAATGTTCAGGAGTAAAAATAGTAAGTATAGGATATGTGTGCTATATATATACGTTTTTAGCAGAAAGGTATGACGTGAGAAGGGAGGAGTCTTTAGGACCTCCCATTACAAACATTCCATGAGCACTATTTAAACGAGCACTGTTTGTGATAAGTTGTTGCCGTGATCAAGGGCTTGCATTTGCCCGAAACGCATTGGCATTAGTGTACCCCCTGTGCATATGTCGCAATAAATGCAGCACATTGCTTTTGCACTTTATTCCGCTGGTGTCCACTTTGTACTAAGTTGGATTGTATAATAAAAGTTAAGTTTTAGTGCTTTATAGATTGAGAATTGATAGAGTTTAAGTTTGCCTATGACAAAATAGTAAATATAATCTAGGGGATAGCATAATGTAGGCATATAGCATATCATTGGAATAAAGCATAAGATTCCAGCACTCATGCACAGGAATACCAATGAAAAATATGTAAAACGCACCTAAAAAACATAGAATGTTTTAAAAACATAGCATAAAAGCATAAAGCTACTGCATAGTTTACACGTTTGGAGTCCAAACCCTGGCTCTTAGTTGTAACGCATAAACTATGCAGTTGCTTAATGCTTTTATGCTATGTTTTTAAATAGCTTTCAATAAAAGGTGCGTTTTACATATTTTTAATTGGAATCCCTGTCCATGAGTGCTGGAATCTTTCGCTTTATTCTTCTGTTCTAAGTCGAACATCTACAGCCGGATGCTCAGTTCAGAGTGCACCACGCAAGAGAAGGAGAGTGCGGAGCTTGCAGAGCCCGGGACCCCTGGTGAGTGTTTTTCTATGTACTTTTTGCCTTATCACATAGCATATCATTGATATCATATTTGATTTGTCTACTTTAGGCTCAGATGTGTCATGCCCAGTGTATAATACGCCTTTTGGTGTACTACAGTTAATTTATATAGAGATTAGGGCGTCAACAGCTTTTTGGTACAAAATACACCAAAAAAATGATGCAGCCCTAATGGGACATGTCACTAATAGTTTTCTATTCCTATTAATAAAAATTAGTTAATACTTATGTAAAAGTCTTGTTAGCACTGTTTACACTCATTATTATCCGTAATTGCTAAACAGAAAGTAGCCCTTTGGAACAATACGACGGCTGCCTGTCCACTCAAGGATCTGAAGTGTGCCCGTAACCAGGAGCATCTACCCCAATCTGGTGAAATATTAATGTGATTTGAGTGTTGTGCCTCCTTGTACAACACAAAAGTGAGCATATAATGGATTTAATAGAAAAAAAATAAGTGTTTCCTTTTCTCTTTCTCTTCTTAAGAGTAACATTTGACTTTTTGTTTCTGACCACAAATCTTAAAACAAATCCCCTTCTGTCACCTACCACTTAATCATAAGGTCGGCATTTGACCAAGCTATGTAGGGTAGTGCAATCAATGGAAGAGGCTCATAAATTGCAAACAGACCTGGACACCATGAGTGCTTGGGCATCCACTTGGCAAATGAGGTTCAATGTGGATAAATGTAAAGTTCTGCATTTTGGTACTAATAATCTGCAGGAATCATATGTCCTAGGGGGAGAAAAACTTTGAGAATCGCTTGTTGAGAAAGATCTGGGCGTTCTTGTAGATCATAGACTACAGAACAGCATGCAATGTCAATCAGCTGCCTCTAAGGCAAGTAAGATATTGGCGTGTATTAAAAGAGGCCTGGACTCGCGGAACAAAGATATAATTCTACCGCTGTATAAAGCATTGGTGCGACCTCATTTGAAATATACTGTTCAGTTCTGGGCTCCAGTTTATAGAAAAGATGTAATGGAGCTAGAGAGAGTGCAAAGACGAGCAACCAAACTTATAAGGGGAATGGAGCATCTTGGTTATGAGGAGAGGTTAGTAGAATTGAACTTATTTAGTCTTGAGAAAAAGGGCTCTGGGGAGACATGATTAATTTATAAAAATATATAAATGGTCCCTACAAAAAGCATGGGGAAAAATTATTTCAAGTAAAGCCCCCTCAAAAGACAAGGAGACATTCCCTTTGGCTAGAGAAAAAAGGATTCAATCTCCAGAGGAGAAAAAAGATCTACTATGTAAGAACTGAAAATCTGTGGAATAGCCACCTGAGTAGCTGGTCAGAGCAGGAACAGTTGGGAGTTTCAAGAAAGGCTTAGATAGCTACCTGAAACTAAGGAACATCAATGCGTACGTAGCTATATAAAATTCAGAGATGGGGTCTCTACTGGAGCAGATTGGTTCTTGCCTTGTGGGTTTCAGGGCATTAACCAGTGGGGAGGCTTGGCTTAAAATCCTTGTCTCCCTCCCTTCACCCACATTTTACCCACCCTTGGTTGGACTTGATGGACATGTGTCTTTTTTCAACCGTACTAACTATGCAACTATGTAAGTACCACACAATGAAAATGCTCATAATTATGAAAATGTTCTACTTACAAATCACAGAAAGTAAATTCATCTTTAGATAAAAACCTGAATCTGTTATTAGTATCTGGGTTATTAGAAAGCTGGATAATCCCTCCAAGTATCAGGTCTGCAGACTCCGCCACCTGCTGTAATTCTCCAATCAATTCCAATCTACATGCAGCGTCCAGAAGACCTCGTCCATCGATAAAAGTCAGGCTGATAAACACAATGGGTAGAAGACGCGACATCCAGACCCTAGGGGAGAAATTGAGTAGAAGATTTTTAATTCTCGAGGATGAATATTTTGTGGGGTTATAAGAGATCATTTCAAAATTATGTTCGAATTAAGAAAATCAATGGAATAAATAATCTGTATTGTTTGACGGTGTTATTACAGATATAATGTAACATGTCATATTTACTGACAGAGGCCACACCGATATGAAGGCAGGTTACATGCCAGTATTTATCAGGATTAAAGGATTGTCCAGCCTTTCCCTCCTGTCTGTCCTGATATCCAATGTGGGGAGATGCTACTAAACATTGGGTAGGACATTTTAAAGGCCAACATCCATTACTCAACAAGTATTGTGCATCCGTTCCATTCAAATACTTCATGGGTGGCTGTCTCTATCACTGTCACTTGCAATTTGTAGCAGATTATTATTATTATTATTATTATTATTATTATTATTATTATTATTATTTTGAGCGCTCTTGATTACAGGGCACTGTACAAATATGTATAGTAGGATGGGGGCTCCTGAAAAGATGGGACCCTTACTATGAGGGCTTAGAATCTACAATGAAGAAGGAGGAGACAGAAGGTTAGGGATGAGATGTTTGTGTTATAATAATAATAATCTTTATTTATATAGCACCAACATATTCCGCAGCACTTGTTATGGTGTAGGGGCAGCAGGGTTATTGTAGGGTTGAGGCTATGCTGAAGACTTAGGTCCTTTTGAAAGTTGTAAAGATGAGAGTCTGATGTCTTGTCCTAGTGAGGCCAGAAGTATGGGGAAATCACAGGAGAAATCTTGGAGATGGTTGTGTAAGGAGCTGTCAGGAGGAGATCAGAGAAGAAGGATGTCATGTGAGGAACAGATTACATAAGGGAAGGCATTGGGCAATTAGAGCAGAGATGTGTGGGGGGACAGGTTATGAATGGAGTTTACATGAGGCGAGGAATCAGGAGCTTAGGGCAGAGATGTATGTGGTGGACAGATAATGGTCTGGAGATTACAACTGACCGGACTTTCAGAATCACGATGTGTGTTTGCACAGCGTTCTTGGACGCAGATGACAACTCCATACAGGTGAGTTAATGATTTTAATCTATTTACAATTCATCTGAGTAGGTATATAATTGTGATTGTTTTCCTGCTCAGTTATGCCATGAGTAAGGGCACGATTTGCCCGAAACGCGTTGGTAGTTTTCGTGTCTAGGCATCAGCAGTGCTGTATTTTGTCCACCCTGTCTCACGAGGACTTTTTATTTCTATGCCTATGGGCGCCAATAAATTGATGGTTTTACTACATTAATTTCTGCTTAAGCCGTTTTTCGCTGGTCCAACCATCTTTGTATTCAAGCTGCTGAACCTGCGTTACTGGAGCAGGGACCGCGCAATATCGGCGTGCTACTTTCATCCTGTGATTTGGAGGTGAGCTGACTATTGCTTTGTATTTACAACACTTGTGTTTCCAGTTGTGACAGAGGTGTGACGAATTTTTTGCAGGAAGCTTACTCTTATGATGTGTATTAAGAGGGACATTCATATCCATATTAATTTTTCTTCCTCTGCACTGCTGAGCCATATAACTGGTGTATGCAAGTATTATGGCTTATAAACAACTCAGGCAAGAGAGAGCTGCCAACGTATTTAATAATGATACAAACACCAGTCTAAGACACGTTGAGTTTGCTACTACTCTTAAAAACATGGAAAAATTGATGATACAGGAGATGAAAGTTTGGTGGGACTTAACAACAATAAAAAATTATTTAAGCAAGGACATGATACCACGTGGCCTCCGGATCAAGAAGGTGCCCACCACCATATATCCAGGAGAGTTCGTGAATAAATGGAATCAAATACTGTCCAAATGCTCCTTACAACTGATGGAGCTCATTGTGGTACATGAAGAAATAAAACTGGAAGATATTGCAAATGAAATTATACGAATGGAGACTGAAATGCAAGCTTATAAAGATATTACCTCTTATGATCAAGATCTTCAGCTGACACATGAAAATGTCAGTAAAGCAGAGGAAGCTGTTATGCAAATCAAGCAAAGCAAATTCCAACGAGATTTATTTGATTATAATCACGACCAGGTGTACGAGTGGGGGCGCTGGCAGTCTAACACTCCTAAGCCAATCCTAAAACAGAGACAAAGAAGAACATCTTGGCATGGAACCCACAAGTATAAGAAAAATGTGAGTTTTGGTTCCTTGGATAGCATCTGTCTGATGCTAATACTGATCCATCAGAAGATACCCCTTCAACTTCTCAGTCATATTACAAAAAAGGCAAAAGACAAGCCAAATCAAAAAACGGAGGCAACATATTAGACGAGGGGGTAGGAAACAAAGCAAAACCAATGTATGAACACACGGAACAACAATTCCACGGATCTTCTGAAAGCTCACTAGATGTTCTCAATTTGTCCAATATGCAGTTAGGAAAAGAACACATTCAAGTCTTATCTCTAGGTTTGAATTTTGCTTTACAGGAAAATTTTGATTTTTTTTCAACGTGGAAAGACATCAACAAATTAGTCAGAGATCTTTTAATAAGTCGTCAGACAAGGGGACTTTCCAACTGAAAACCCATATTCCAAGCAATTTTTTATGGAACAGTTAACACTATTAAATCTAGAAGAGCTCAGTGATTCTGCTCCTACCACTTCTTGTATATCTGTAGTAGATCGTTTGAAAATCACTAATCCTACCTTCTATCCTATTCAGTCTAGGTCCACATCTATGGATAAATTTCAATTAGCAGTGGAACGCGATTTAAAAAATCTGTACGAAGCGGTTCCTCCAATGTCACATCCCCACTATTTGAATTTGTCTCATAAACACAATAAAGCTCTTAATGAGCTCAAAATGAATCAGGAGATCATAGTGGACATGGCAGACAAAGGAGGAACCATTGTTGTCATGAATCGCTCTGATTATCGTCTTTCTATGCTTGCTCTTCTAAAGGACAAAACAACATACCGTAAGCTTTCTAGCAATCTGACATCCAAATACCAAATTGAATTTCATCAGCTAGTTATGGAGGGTTTTGATCTAGGTATAATTACAGAAAAACAAAGGGAGTTTATTATTGTTGAGCATCCTACTGTCCCTATCCTATATGGACTTCCGAAAGTCCATAAAATCATTCAGCCAATACCCATGCACCCAATAGTTTCTGGGATAGGGTCATTCTCTGAACGTATGTGCCAGTGGCTGGACGATGTCCTACAGCCACTGGTACAAAAGGTTCCAGGATACCTTAGAGACACAGGAGATGTCCTACTAAATTTAGAAGGTAAAATGTGGCAGCAACAGTGGTCCTGGGTCACATGTGATGTGATCTCATTATACACGTCTATTCCACACCAAATAGCACTTCTAGCTCTCGAATTTCACTTAAAACAATATAGTAATTATTCAACAGATCTTATTCAATATACCTTATCTGTCACTAGTTTTTTGATGATGCATAATTTTTTTTCCCTTGATGGGGACATGTATTTACAGCTCACAGGAGTGTCAATGGGGGCGAAATATTCGCCCTCATTGGCAAATCTTGTTATGTCGTTGTGGGAATATATTTTTATTTTTTCATCAAATGACTAGAGATGGGCGAATTTCTCAAAAATTCGATTCGGTCACTTTGCCGAATTTTCCGACAAAAATAAATTCGGTCCGAATTACTTTGGGACGAATCGCGTTAAAAAGAAGCTATTTCCAGGCTACACAGAGCCTGCAGGGTGCTGTAGAACGTTGTGCCATGCTTAAATATACAGAGGGAGCTTGGTTTGGTCTTCATACAATGTTGTGTTTTAGTATGACACGCAGATGACTGCCGCCGCTCTTAGAATCGCTTCACTATAAAATTCCCTGGGCACTTGAGGGCAAAACTGACCAAAAAACTCAAGCGGGAATGTAGCCTGATAAAGTCATACTAGCGAAAGCTGGAAAAAACAAGCTGAGAGCTCAGGTGGCAACATTAGTTACAGAGTGTGGAGGTGACGGCGGCAGCCACACCAGCATGAGGTCAGGCAGTGGCACAATGACATTCTGGAGGTGGCAAAACAGGAGGAAGCCACAGATTGGCACAATGAATGAGAGCGGAGGTCACGGCGGCAGCAGCATGAGGTCAGGCAGTGGCACAATGACAGTGTGGAGGACACGGCAGCAGCCACAGCAGCAGCATGAGGTCAGAAAGTGGCACAATGACACAGTGTGGTGGACACGGCAGGAGTCACAGCAGCAACATGAGGTCAGAGAGTGGCACAATGACATTCTGGAGCAGCAGCATGAGGTCAGAAAGTGGCACAATGACATTCTGGAGGTGGCAAAACAGTATTAGGCCACAGAGTGGCACAATCACACAGTGTAGAGGTCACAACAGCAGCAGTACGAGGTCAGGCAGTGGCACAATGACATTCTGAAGGTGGCAAAACAGGAGGAAGCCAGAGTGGCACAATGACTGAGAGCGGAGGTCACGGCGGCAGCAGCATGAGCTCAGGCAGTGGCACAATGACACAGTGTGGAGGACATGGCAGCAGCCACAGCAGCAGCATGAGGTCAGACAGTGGCAGAATGACAAACTCTGGAGGTGGCAAAAAAAGGAGTAGGCCACAGAGTGGCACAATGACAGATTTGAGGGTAAACGGTGGCGGAGCAACAGCATGGGTCAGAGGTGGCACAATGACACAGTGTGGATTACGGAACAGCAGATGGGTCTTAAGTGGCAAAATGACATGTTGGGTGGGGGGAAATACCCTCTCGGGGTAAAGATGGTGGTAGGCAGATGGAGAAAAACTGTCAGAAATGTGTGGCATCGGGCGGGGGGGGCGGATCAAAATATGGCTGAGGAGGTAGTTTGAACCCGATGACCCCAAGTATTGGGGGGGGGGAAATTCCTGGCCGTCCACGCCTGTTTCATTTGAAAAGGTCAGTGTTCCACATTTCCCGTGGCAAGGGGGGTTTTCCCCTTGGGGTAACGGGGCCCCCGCCGCACTAAACACCCGCTTGACCCCCAACTACTGGCCGGGCAGGAAGCTTCCCCACTAAACTCGGCAAGTTGGGCCCACACATCCATTTTTGGCCCAGTAGTCCGGGTTATTCTAATGAGGTGGCGAGTGCGTCCAAGTGGCCCAAAACCCTTTTGGTTCAGGGACTGCTCAGGCCTGCTGCTTGCTGCTGCTGGGACTGCCCTCCTCATAGGCGGGTGAAGGAAGCTGCCATCAGTGACCCAGACTTAGGTTCTATGAGGGAGCTGGTATGTCCTAAACCCCCCCCTTCCCCCAGCACCGCGGCGTGTACGTGAGCGCTGGGGAAAAACCCCCCGGTCGACCTGTCAGAGGGGGAAAAACGACCGCAATAGGCAGGGCCAATATTACGGGGGTTTCCCTATAGTTTTTGATTTTGCCTCCCTAATAGTGGTGAAAAGGCCCCCCTTTTTGGGAAACCGGTAGCGAGGGTCCATAGGGTTTTGGGACCGAAGACCCCTTGCCGGATGCTGACTATTCGGCTGCCCATACCCAGGCAAATAAGCATGCTGGGGGCCCCATTGCCAAGTGCCCCCGAGGGGCCCCCCTGCCCCCTTTCCACTGTATACTGCCAGGGTCTTGGGGGTCATCTCCCCTGTTTCCTCATCTCCACCACCCCCTCGAGCTGCCCCTGCTCCTTTCTCTTGTCACCGGGGTAAAAAACCCCACTTTTCACCAGACAATGTTCTGCTCAATGTCCCTCCCTCCTCCCATTTCGGGGGTCCCCCACCAGATCTTTGTCCCGAGATGTTCGCCACGTCTCCTCCCTGCCCAGCAGTTTTTTCGCATTGTTCCGGACATGAAGCAGGGGAATGATGTTATTCATCCCGTGTCCTGGCGACTGACAAATAACTTCCCCCCTCGAATGGCCTCAAAAAAAGGGGCAGGTGTCACGAATGAGCTGCCACTGGCTGACATCAAAGTTACACAGGGATATTCTGTCTCCCTGGATCATCAAAAAAAACGTTAATGGCCCTCTCCTTTTCATACAGTCGTCCAACATGGCGGCTGGAAATTTCCCGCTGGGGGAAAAACATCGCATTCAGAGTGTGTAGGGGGGGGCCGTTCTGCCGGCCAACTGAGGGGGGTGTTCCAGGCTTTGTGAATGGATAAAGGTGCATCACATTTCCTGGCCATTTTCAGAATGTTTAAGTTTCGGGGGAAAGACTTCAGGAACCTTTTTCCAACCAGATTGAACACGTGCGCCCTGCAGGGCGCATGGGCCATCCCTCCTCGGTGCAGCGGGACACCCTGTTCCCCCCATTGTCCGTCCCCGGTTCCGATTTGCAGTTGTCGCAGAAAAGCCCCCACATCGATTTCTTGCTGCATGACGCGGGCAGTTCCTCCCCTGTGTGATTCGTTCGCCGAGGCAAGCCAGTGGGAGAACTGCGTGAAAACCCCGTCCCTACACATGTGGTTTAAAGGACGTACTTGTGGGGGCGAATGGTGGTGTTTGGGGGAGGAGGAGGCGGAATTGGGGCAGGTGCCAGTTTTTAAACGTGGGGGAGAAAGCGGGTCTCCGTCCAAGTTGTTGGTTGCCCGGGCAGGAAGCTTCACCCCGTGGGCCGTAAAGGACAGTACTGGCCCTGGGCCGTATTTTCGCTCCAGACGTCCGCGCTGCCGGCACCTTGAACAAACCGATTGCTCAAGGACGGCCACCTTTGTTTACATATTATTTAAGGCTGGTCTGCCCTTTTTTTAAAAAAATTACGGGTTGGAACCCCATCTCGGGTCGGCACAAGCCATTTGTTCCTGAATGTGCAGGTCCACCTTTGGAAAGGGAGGGCTGCAAAACCCCAAAAACTTTGGGCAGGGACGGCAGCTTGCACCTTTGGATGGTTGGACGCTATGTTGTCTCTTTGCAAAGCCTCGCTGAAAAGACTGCTGGTCCAGATAGCGAGGGCAGGGCATCTGGACCGGGAGATGATGTCAAAGAAAAAAAAAGCTCCCTTTTCAGAGGGGTGAGATTTTACGGCTGCAATGGGATGCATGCCCCTGGGGGCTCTGCTGCGCTGTTGCTGCGGGGGGAAGGGTGGACCCCCAAAATTGAGCCACGTTTCTCCCAGGCCCCCCGGGGTGGGACGTGCATGTGTTGAGCGGGCCGTGGTGCCAACGAGCTCCCTGGCCACGCTTCACTTTTTGCCCCCAGATTCTACATTACCCATATTCGGCTCCTCCGTGTCTTTTGCAAAGAACTGCCACACCCCGGGTTATCGGATTTTACCGCCCAAACTCGCATGAGTGATACTGCCCCCGCGCCTCGCGAGGGCCCCCGGCCCCTACTTTCTTTGGGCCTGCGAAGCGGGTTTTTTACCCCATGGCCCCTTTGGGGCCGACCTCACCTGCTGCATCCTGTGATCACGGCCCATGACCCACTTGGGCTGCGCTGTGCCCGATGGCAAGCTGACGCCTCTTTTCCCGACAATGATAAGCCCTTGCCTCACCCGGCTCCCCAAATGCGGCGGCTACTCATTATTTATTTGTGTTTTTATCGTCACTGCTGTCCTCCACCGGGGCGGTATGCCGAGGTGACCTCTACAAATGACCTCCCATGCCACTTCCAATCATACTTTGTGCCTACTGCAAAAGCAGGGGAATTTGGCCCCCATTTCTTCGCTGCCAAATATTTCTGACTGCCCTCCCAAATTGTTATCCTCGCTATATAGTGTCGCTGAGCCCAGACCCTTGTAGTCTTGGTAGGGAAACCCCGGGTGGGACAGAGGGGGGCTGAGGACAGGGGGGGCCCCCTGACCCCCCCCGGGCCATGCCAAAATAAGGGTTTGTGTCGAGTTTCCCAAAGCTCTCGGCTGGGGTTACAGATGCCATCTGGGAGGAAGTGGTTTACCTAATAAAACCCAAACAAGAAACCCCTTTGGGGGGGGCTGGTCAACACACAGCCGCTAGATGACAGCGGCAGTTGTGGCCTCACCGAGTGACCCCTGCTGCGACGTCCCCTTGCTGTGCTGCGACGTGGGCCTGTTCCAGGAATGTTTGTGCCACTGCCACTTGCAGGTGATGAGCCTGCCACCTCTCTGTCTGACATACTGTTTGTTCTAAAATGTACAGACACTGTTTGATGATGATGATATCTGTATATGATAAATACACACCCTGTTTTTGACTCCAAATGAACCCAGTAACAAGCTTGGGTAACCCTTGGATATAAATTGCGCTCCAGAAATGGCCAGGAAAAATTTACTTGTATGTGTCGTTTAAAAACACTGTGTTTTACTAAATGTAAAAGCACAAACAGGCTTAATTAACCTTCGGACATGAATTAGGCTACAGGAAAAATGTATATATTTTTGGCGTTGAAAAAGACGGTTTATTTTTGTCAGCACACCAGCAAAACAACGCTTAATTAACCCCTGGATGTAAATTGCGCCAAAGAATTGAGCCGCACAAACTAGTAGCTTTGTAGCGTGTTACAATTGCGTGTTTTCTACGCCACACAACAAGAGATACAGTTGTAATTAACCTTTGCTTGTGAATTAGGCTACAGGAAAAATGTATATATTTTGGCGTTGAAAAAGACGGTTTATTTTTGTCAGCACACCAGCAAAACAACGCTTAATTAACCCCTGGATGTAAATTGCGCCAAAGAATCGAGCCGCTCAATATAGTAGCTTGTTACCCTGTTACAATTGCGTGTTTTCTACGCCACACAACAAGAGATACAGTTGTAATTAACCTTTGCTTGTGAATTAGGCTACAGAAAAAATGTGTATATTTTGGTGTTGAAAAAGACGGTTTCTTGGGGTCAGCACACCAGCAAAACAACGCTTAATTAACCCCTGGATGTAAGTTGCGCAATAGAATTGAGCAGCCAAAAATGAAGTGGTATTTGTATTGTAAAAACGCTGTTTCTTTAAATGAATACAACAGGAACTGGCTTAGATCCCACTTGGATATTGAATGTATATGCAGCTGCAGTGGACGCACACTGGATTTCAGATTCAATACCCCAAAAAATTAGAAATAGAACATTAGAGAACAGTCTCTGAGACAAGCTGAGACACCCCACAGAAATCGCTATATAAAAATCAATTCTTCAGTAAGAGCTATCAGCCGCGGCAGCACCTTCCCTGATCAGTACAGTGAGAGCGGTATGAGCTCCCAGCGTCGCGCCCGGACTTATATAGTGCGGTGACGTCACAGAATCCCGCCGGTCTCTGATTGGCTTCACCTCTGCACATGTCATGCAGGCTATGCCCTTCTTCCTCCCAGAGTGCTTTGCCCCATGTAGCGCCATGTGCTCGCAGCCATTTTATCAATCAAAAGCACACTTCGTTCACCCGAAGTACCCCAAAGTTCGACTTCGTTCCGAACCGAAGTTTTCCTGAAATTCTAAACGAATTCCACTTCGTTAGAATCAATTCGCCCATCTCTACAAATAACCCATTTTTTCGGTCACTGGTGTGGTACGGCAGATACATCGATGACCTACTAATCATTTGTAGGGGTAGATGTATCTGCCGTGCCCACCTTTGTGTAATATCTTAATCACAATTTGTTTAATTTATAATTTACGTTTTCAGTGGCCGAGTCCGAGATCTTTCTTGATCTTGTGCTTACTGGTAAAGTACATGAGCAAATTAAGAGCCGCTCATACCGTAAGCCTCTTTCAGGTAATATGATATTGCATTATAAAAGCTTCCACCCACGTCATACGCACAAAGCAATTCCGGTTGGCGAGATGACCCGCGCCAAATGCAACTGCACTGACTTATTGTCCTATTCAGCTGAGGAACAGCAAATTAAAACAAGACTTAAAGATAGGGGTTATCCAAATTGGACATTGGATAGAGCATCAAAAATTGTATCTATAAAATCTCGTGATGAAATTGTCAGCAAATACCAGTATAAAAATAGCAAATCCAAAAGTAAGGATAGGAATAATCTCTCAGCCCCCTTTTTGGTCTTAAAATACAGTCAACAATACAAACAGATATGTAATATAATACGGGCCCATTTGCCATTATTAAAGGAAGATGAGATCCTCAATAAGATCTTGGAACAGGGTTGCAACATAGTTTCAAAAAGATCTAAAACCCTAGGAAACATACTTTCTTCCCATGACCTAACGCAAAAATCTCACTATACTTGGTTGCATC
Source organism: Phyllomedusa bahiana (assembly GCA_025379985.1). Lineage (NCBI taxonomy): Eukaryota > Metazoa > Chordata > Amphibia > Anura > Hylidae > Phyllomedusa > Phyllomedusa bahiana. The sequence goes on along the minus strand of JAODAL010027946.1, from coordinate 31,002 downwards.
ATAAGGGATTCTACAAATGCGGCTCAGACCGCTGCAAAATGTGTAAAATTGCTAATCCCTGTCAGAGTTTCCAGAATCCGGATACTGGTCAAAAATATGACATCAAACAATTTATTAATTGTAACACTACTTGCGTGGTTTATGTTATTAAATGCACGAAGTGCCAGATATTATATATAGGCTCTACAATCAGAAAATTAAAAGTAAGGATTCTTGAACATCTTAACGATGTCACCAATACATCTTTACGTACTAAATCCAATGTGGCTAAACATGTCATTGAGCAACATAACTGCAATTCTAGTTCCCTGCAGGTCTTTGGGATAGAAAGGATTTTCAGGTCCAATAGGGGAGGTAATGTAGAGAAAAAACTTCGGGACAGAGAGGCTATGTGGATTTTTTCCCTTAATACTACATTTCCGAATGGTTTGAATTACAAAAGGGAGACCTTGTGTTATTATTAAGAGTACTGTGCTTTTCTTTTATTTTTTGATATTGGATATTTTGATTATATAATGTACAACTTTTTAATCCCCATTATTTTCCCTCTCCTTTCCACTTTTTTTCTGTTTAATCTCTCATTAATTTATTTGTAGTTTAGTGGCAATTCTATCATTTGTTGTCACCTGTATGGAGCTGTTCATCGACGCATTTTTTTTAAGTTCGTCTTTTGTTCCACTGCGCATGTCTGCCTTTTGCCCTTGCCAGGTAGACGGATATTTTGTATTGCGCACACTCGCATTCTGTCTATGAGGCAATGTCCGGTCAGTTGACCGGACTTTCAGAATCGCGATGTGTGTTTGCGCAGCGTTCTTGGACGCAGATGACAACTCCATACAGGTGAGTTAATGATTTTAATCTATTTACAATTTATCTGAGTAGGTATATAATTGTGATTGTTTTCCTGCTCAGTTATGCCATGAGTAAGGGCACGATTTGCCCGAAACGCGTTGGTAGTTTTCGTGTCTAGGCATCAGCAGTGCTGGATTTTGTCCGCCCTGTCTCACGAGGACTTTTTATTTCTATGCCTATGGGCGCCAATAAATTGATGGTTTTACTACATTAATTTCTGCTTAAGCCGTTTTTCGCTGGTCCAACTATCTTTGTATTCAAGCTGCTGAACCTGCGTTACTGGAGCAGGGACCGCGCGATATCGGCTTGCTACTTTCATCCCGTGATTTGGAGGTGAGCTGACTATTGCTTTGCATTTACAACACTGTGAGCTGCCCCAGAGAGAGAGAAAGGAGTCTGGCTGTCTACATAGATTCTGTTTGCAAAGAAAGCCCCGTGAAGAAAAGAACACTCTACAGAGACTGAGAACAGCGACTACATCAGGTATATTGGCTCTATCAGAGGGAATCTTCACCTCAGAGTGATAACCGCCGGCCACCGCAAGGTACACCCAGGCCAAACTCATGCACGCAAACAAAGTTAAGACTGTTTGCAGGCCTGTAGTTAGTCTAGTTAGAGCAGGTTTTGTTTCAGGCCGTAAGTACTTGCTATTGCACCGTTATTTATGCAACCAGTTCGCAAGTGAAAGGATCTGTATTATATCTATAATTCTGGGGGATAGCGGGTAGAGCAGGTTAAGTTGTGCTGCACGGCGAGCGCACCTTTTATCGGCACCACACTCGATTTTTCCTGTCTTTGTATGGTATTAAAAGGTAGATGTGTTCAGCTTTTCCACACCCCACGGGTAAATAAACTTATCGTGCAACCCGAGGATACATCTCCGGCGGTGAGTTGTGCAGTACAGGTGTACCATTCACAACTTTGTACAGGTGTGTTTGGGGAACTTGTTGACCGTAATTTCCTAAAGAGTTCAATAAATTATACTCAACTTACAAGGAGACAGGCTATGGATGGAGATTTCATGAGAGGAGATATCAGGAGATTAGGGTAGAGATGTATGCGGGGGACAGGAAATGGTCTGGAGATTACATGAGGGGAGATATCAGAAGATTAGGGCAGAGATGTATTGGGGGAAAGGTTATGGATTGGAGATTACATGATGGAAGGTATAAGTAGATTAGTGCAGAAATATATTACGAGAACAAGTTATGGACTGAAGACTACATGAGGGGAAATATCTGGAAATGGCAAAGATATATAAAGGGGATAGGACTGTGGTTACCTATAAATACACCTACCCAGGGGACTTATTTACCTACCTACTGAAGGCCCTCTATTCTTTCCTAGCTACTGAAAATGCTTATATGCCTACATACTTACAGTGGTGCCCTATACTTACATCCTGGGGGACCAATATATCTACCTACTTACGGTGCTGGCCTATAAGCCCACCTGACTTCGTTGCGGGGAACTATATATCTATTTACTGAAGGGACTATATAAAATACCTACATTGTGCCATATATATCTGTCTACATATGGAGATAGCTATATACCTATCTAACTGTCTATCAAGGATATCTATATATCTAGCTACCTTAATGGGAACTAATTAAATCAGGAGGCTATCTACCTATCTGCCTATTAAGCTGATCTATATATATACTATCATAGGAAAGTGGGTGTGTGTGCAGATGGAGTGTCACCATGCTCTCGTATACAGGCCCCCATTAGGTAGGGAGGTGTATAACTTCAGTGATTTTGTGGAGAAGAATGGACAAAAAATAATTCCAGCCTCAAACTGTGCAAATTTTTGAAGATTAAAAAACTAAAAGGTGCACCCAAATTAAATAGCTTGCAGAACCCGCTTTATCTGCAGTGACAGCTGCAGTCTGTTGGGGTTGTCTCTACTTCAAACAGACTGCAGCTGTCACTGCAGATAAAGAGGGTCTTACAAAGTATAAACTCCGGTAACTAAAAATGTATGCACTTTTCAGTGTCTTAATCTGCAAAAAAATAGAAAAGTACAAAGCAATTTCTTTACACATCACAATTACTTGGTACTTTGTGTTGTTCCATCACCTGAAACAGATTTAAATTTGTGGATTTTAAATATAAAAAGGGGGAGAAGTTCAAGGGGTAAAAAGAAGGTCACAACCCACTGCACGGTAGCTACTGGAGAATTTTCAAACCCAGTTTACCCCAATTTCATACTTTTGACAGCAATAACGAAAAATATTTGGAGGCCCCTTTTACACACGGGGACACCAGAAGTAATGGAGCCCTCACTTTCCAGAAACAAAAACCTCACACTATACACAGCAAAAAAAGACAAAACTAAGGACCATAAAACAGCACAAAAAAACCAGAATTAATGACTGGAGCCCCTCACATCCAAAATACCCCAAACTCCCATAACACAGCAATAACAGGAAAACCCTGAGGACCTTTATACAGCACAGACACCAGAAAAAATGACTGGAGACCTCACATCCAGATACAAAAAACTCACACAATACACAGCAATAAAAACGGGACCCAGTAAGGTCCAAAAACAGTACAGACACCGGGAAGTAATGGAACCTCACATCCAATACAAAAAACCTTAGGGGCTATACACTCAATAACAAACAAAAGGGGAGGAAAAAATACAACACAACACCAGAAGTAATGGAGACCTCCACCCAAAAAACAAAACATCACACAATACACAGCAATAACAGGAAAAACAGTGAGGATTTTTACAGCACAGACACCAAAGAAAAGGGATGGAGACCTCAAATCCAGATGCACAACCTCACACTATACACAGAAATAACGGGAAAAAAAGTAACATCCATATACAGCAAGGACACCAAAGTAATGGAGACCTCCCCACCCAGACCCCACAACCTCACATATACACAGCAAAAAGGGACCCACAGTGAGGACCATATACAGCACGAAAACCGGGAAGTAATGGAGCCCCTCACACCAGATCCCACCCCCCCCCCCTCACCCCATCCCAAGAAATTTCCCAGGAAAACAGTGAGGACCATATAAAAGCACAAAACACCAAAGAAATTTGGGGACCTCATTTTCCAGATACACAACCTCACACAATACCCGCAATAACAGGCAACAGTGACCATTTGTAGCACAGACCCCAAAAAAATAATGGGACTTCTATCCAGTTTTAACACAACTCACCCTTTTACATAACAGGACAACAGTGGGGGACCATATAAAACAAGACACCAAAAGGTAAGGGAGACCTCAAAATCCAAAATACAAACCTACCAAAAACACAGCAATAACAGGACAATATTTGGGGGACCATATACAGCACGGACACCAAAGGGAATGGAGACCTCACATGCAATACACAACCTCACACTTACAACAGAAAATAACAGGCCCAACAGTGAGGACCATTTTACAGCACTGACACCAAAAAGTAATGGAGACCTCAAATCAAGAAACACAACCTCACACAATACACAGAAATTTACAGGAAAAACGTGAGGACCATATACAGCACAGACCCCAAATGTAATGCCCTGGGGCCCTAACATCCAGTAAAACCTCACACTATACCCCAGCAATAACAGGACAATTTTTGAGGAACATATGCAAAACAGACACCGAGAAAGGAGAACTCACATCCAGATACACGGGCCTCACACCATACAAAACAATAAAGGAAAAACAGTGAGGACCATTTTCAGCACAGATATTCGGGAATTTAATGGGGGAACTCACACCCAGAAACAAAAACCCTCAACTTCACAGCAAAAAACAGGACAACAGTGGGGAAACCACATAAAGCACAAAACCCCCAAAAATTTAAGGGAACCTCAAATCCAGAACAGAACCCCCCCAAAAAAAAATATACTTTAGCAAAAAAAACAAGACAATTTCTTTTGGACCATTCCTCCCTCTTTTAAACATTTAAAAGGGTTTTTCGGCAACATTTCCCTTGCCCCCACCCAACCCACACCACAGAAAACCCTGCTGCTGTTTTCTGAAACCCCTAAAACACAGAACTGTGCCTCATTTCCCTAATGCTCCTGAAAAAAACAGGAGGCCCAAAATAAAAACAGCCCAGAACCAGAAGTAATAGAGACCTCAAATCCAACAACAACCCAAAACCCCTTTACAAAAGCAATGCGGGACAAACGTGAGAATTTTTAACAGAAAACAGACCCCCAAGAAGTAAATGGAAAATTTCACATTCCAGATACAAACCTAAACCTATACACAGCAAAAACCCGGACAGCGTGGGGGGACCTATACAGAAATAAACCCCAGAAGAAAGGGAGACCTCCATCCAGTTAAACAACCCAAACTATACCCAGCAATAACAGGACAACAGTGAGGACCATATACAGCAAAAACACCAGAAGAAAATGGGGGACCTCAATCCAGATAAACAACCTCACCTATCCACAGCAAAAACAGGACAGCAGTGAGGGAGCATATAAAAGCCCCGGGACCCAGAATTAATGGAAAACCCCACACCCGTTTCACAACCTCCCCACTATCCCCGGGCATAACAGGAAAAGTGACCATATGCAGCACAACACCAAAATAATGGAGTTTTTCACATCCAGAACCCCAACGTCACCCCAAATACCAACAATAACAGGAAAAACAGGAGGACCATATACACACAGACCCAAAAATTAATAAATTGGAGACCTCACATCCAGATACAAACCTCAAAACTATAACAGAAATAACAGGACAAAAAGTGGGGGGACCATAAAAAAGCCCCGGGACCCGGAAGTAAAATGGGGGAACCCCCACACCCAGATATACAGCCTCGCGCTATCCCCACCCAAATAACGGGACAACAGTGAGGACCATATACAGCAAAGCCCAACACAAGAAATGGAGCCCCTAAAAATCCAGAAAACCAGCCTCACACTAAACACAGCAAAAAACATGCCCAACAGCGAGGCCCAAATATAAAACACTGACCCAAAAGTAAGGGGGAGACCTCACTTTTGCAGATACTTTAACCTCACAATATCCACGAAATAAAAGAACAACGGGACCATATACGCACAAACCAGAATTTACTGGAGACCTCACTTAAGATACACGGGCCTCACACTTACAAGCAAAAAACAGGAAAAACAGTGACCTATACAGCACTGACACCAAAGTAATGGAAACCTCAAATCCAAAATACAAACCTCACACAAAAACCCGAAAAACAGGCCCAAAGTGCCCAAATGCAGCACAGACACTAAAAATTTAAGGGAGACTTAAACATCCAGATACACAACCTCCCCCCCCATAAAACAACAATAACAGGACAACAGTGAGGCCCCATATATAGCAAAAGACACCAGAAGAAATTTGGAGACCTAAACCAGAAAACAAAACCCCACTAACCAGAAAATAACGGGACAACTGGGGCCCATATGCAGCACGCCCAAAAAATAAGGGAGACTTCACATCCAGATACAAAAACCCTTTCACACCAAAACAACAATAACAGGACAACAGTGAGGCCCCATATACAGCACAGAAAACCAGAAGTAAAAAGAAAACCCCACTTCCGATACAAAACCCCCCTCCCCCCACTATACACAGCAAAAACAGACAACAGTGAGGCCCTTTTTCAGCACAGACCACCAGAAGTAATGGAGACCCCCCCATCCAGATTTTTAAAAGGCATGGGCGCTATACCCAGCAATAACAGGACAACATGAGGACCATTTTTACAGCACAGACACCAGAAAAAAGGGAACCCTCAAAACCAGAAAACCCAACCTCACCCTATACACGGGCAATAACAGGACAACATTTGGGGAACCTTTTACAGCACAGACAACACAATAATGGAGACCTCACTCCAATATACAGCCTCCCCACTATCCCACAGCAATAAAAAGGAAAACTTGGGGGACCATATACAGCACAGACACCAAATTTCCCGGGGGAGACCCCACTTTAAAGGGATACACACCCTTTCACACTATAACACCAATAAAGGACAAAAAAAAAAGTGACCATAAAACCCCACTGACACCAAAAAGTAAGGGAAAGACCTCACATGGGGGGGGGATTGGGTTACAAAAACCTAAACACTATACCCAGCTTAAAACAGGAGAACGGGTTCCCCATATGAAAGCACAGACCCCTGAAAAAAATGGAGATTCACACCCAAAGATACCAACCTCACACCATACACAAAAAATAACAGGACAACAGGGGGTCCAAAAAAAGGGCACAGACACCAGAAGAATGGGGGCCTCACTTTCCAGATCCCAAAAACCTCACACCTTTACACAAAAAATAACAGGACAACAGTGGGGTTTCCCAAAATATAGCACGGGACACCAAAGTAAGGGAAAGGAACCTTTCACATCCAAAACACAACCTCCACATAAAACCCAGCAATAACAGGACAACAGTGCCCAATATGCAAGCACGGGACACCAGAAAAAAAAGGGGAGACCTTCCTTTTCCAGATACAAAACCCCTCACCCCCAAACACAACAAAAACGGGACAACAGTGAGGACCATATACAGAAACAGCCCACCAGAAAGTAATAGAGCCCCCAAACTTCCAGATACACAACCTCACATTTATCCCACAGCAATAACAGGACAACAGGGGAGGACCATTTTTAACACGACACCAGAAGAAAATGGAGCCCCCACTTCCAGATTTTACAGCCTGGCTATCCCCGCAATAACAGGACAAAGTGAGGACCGTAAAAGCCCCGGGACACCAAAAAGTAAGGGGAGACCTCAATCCCGTTTCCAAAAACCTAAACACTATACACAGCAATAACAGGAAAAACAGTGAGGACCAAATACAGAAACAGACAAAACAAAAATGGAGACCTCACACCAATACCGCCTCACACTAACCCAGCAAAAACATGCCAACAGGGGGGGCCATATCCAGCACAGACCCAAAGAAACTGGAGCCCTCACATTAAGTTTAACAGCCTCAAAACCTATACACCCAATAACAGGAAAAACATTGCCCAAATAAACAGAAAGACACCAAAAAGAAAATGGAGACCCTCACATCCAGATATACAACCTCATACTATACCCAGAATAACAGGAAAAACAGTGACCATATGCAGCCCCGGACATTGAAATAATGGAGCCCTTCCATCCAGAAAACAAAACCCCTCACACCTTACAAACAATAACAGGACAACAGTGAGGTCCATATATAGCACAGACCCAGAAGTAAGGGAGCCCCTCACATCCAGATACACAACCTCACACTATAAAAAGCAAAACGGGAAAAAACATTTGAGGACCCATATACAGCACAGACACCAAAGTAAGGACTGGAGACCCCCACACCCGATAAAAAAACCTCACACTATACACAGAAATAACAGGACAACATTTGAGGACCTTTAAACAGCACGACCCCCGGAAGAAAATAGAGACCCCACATCCAGATACACAACCCCCCAACTATACACAGCAAAAACAGGGAACAAAACGTGAGGACCTATTCAGCACAGAAAACCAGAAGTAATGGGCCCCCACACCCAGATAAAACAGCCTCGGCTATACCAGAAATTTAACCCGGAAAAACAGTGGAGCCCAAAGTACAGCACAGACCCCAAGAAAAAAAGGAGACCTCACATCCGATAAAACAACCTCAAAATTTTACACAGCAATTACGGGAACAACAGTGAGGACCATTTTACAGCACAGAACCAAAAAGTAATGGAGACCTCACATCCAGATACCCACCTCAACTATACACAGCAATAACATGAAAAACATTAGGAACCCATTTTCAGCACTGACACCAGAAGAAATTTGGGAAAACCTAAAATTTAAAATAAAAACCCTTCAAAATATAAAAAAGAATAAAAGAAAAACCCAGTACCGTATACACCCAAAAGACACCAGAAGTACGGGAGACCTCAATCCAGTTTACAAGCCTCACACAATACACAGCAAAACAGGACAAAAAGTAAACCCAATACAGCACAAACACCAAAAGTAATGGAGACCTACATCTACATCCCAAAAACCCTCACACTATACACAGCAATAAAGGAAAACCCAGTAAAGGACCATATCACACAGACAACAGAAGTAAGGGGAAAACCTCACATCCAGATACACAGCCTCAAAATATACACAGCAATAACGGGACAAAGTGACCAATACAGCACAGACCCAGAAGAAAAGGAACCTCAAAATCCAGATACAAAAACCTAACAAATACACAGAAAATAACGGGAAAAAAAACAGGGGAGTTCCAAATATAGCACAGACCCCAGAAGAAATGGAGACCTCATTTTCCACATACAAAAACCTCACACTATACACGGGCAAAAAACGGGAAAATATGAGGACCTTATACCACAGACCCCAGAAGGAAGGAGACCTCACCCCCAGATAAAAAAAACCTCACACTATACACAAAATTAACAGGACAACAGTGGGGAACATATAAAAACACAGACCCCCAAAATAAGGGGAGACCTCACCCCCAAGATACAAAAACCTCACACTATACACGCAATAACGGGACAAAAAAGTGGGGAAACCCATATACAGCACAGACACCAGAAGTAATGGAGACCTAAATTTCCAAATTTACACAACCTCACACTATACACAGCAAAAAAAGGGAAAAACAGTGACCAATACAGCACATGAAAAAACTTTGAGACTCTGGGTTTTCCCCATTTTTTTTGATCAAAAATTTTTAAGCTGCCCCCCGCCCTTTAAAATTTGACTCAAATGGGGAACCCCTATCCAAAATTTTTAAAACCTCTCAATCGAGCCAATCAGGCCCTCTCGCGGGGTAAAAACCGCCCTTTCCTTTTTTCAGAGAAAAAAATAAAAACCCCCCAAACCCTCCCAAAAGCTCCCCTTTTCTTTATGACAGCCTTTGAGAGTGGGCGGACTGCCCGTTTTTGGATCACATTGAAAGTGGGTGGGCAGCTTAAACACTTTTGATCAAAAATGTAAACCGAGAGCCCTAAAAAGTTTTTTCAATTGTATGATAGATAGCAAAAATTTCTTTTTTTTGGGATTTCCACTTAGTGAAATTCCCCTTTTTTTGCAAAAAAGGTCCCGCTGGCGGGTGGTCTGTGTGGTAATGTAAAATTTGGGCATGTGTGCCGCACCCCTGCCAGGGGGCCCCCCGGGTTTTTGCAACGTTTTTTCGGGAAATGTTTTTGTGTGCAGAAACTTACTTTAAAAGGGGTTTTTCATTGATTTTTAACCTATAAGGGAAGGAAGGGGTGCTTCCATTTTGGGTTTCCCGTCCCCGCCCACTCCCCAGAGGCTGTCATAAGAAGGGGAGCTTTGCAGGTTTGGGGGTTTTTTTTTTTTTTCTCTTTTGAAAAATGGGGGGGTCGGGGTTTCCCCCGCAAAAAGGCCCCCCATTGGCTCGATTGAAGGTAAAAAAATAGGGATAGGACTGCCCCCCATTTGAGATCACGTTGAAAGTCCCTGGGGAGCTTAAACATCTTTTTTAAACAAAATTGTGAACCCAGAAATCTCAAAGTTTTTTTTATGTATGAAAGATAGCATAAAGTTTTTAGGATTTCCCCGTAGGGGTATTTTCCCTTTTTGCAGACATATACAGAAAAGACACCAGAATAATGGAGACCTCACACCGGAAAACACGCCCAAATAACCCGCAAAAAACAGGGCAAAATTGGGGGACCATATACAGCACAGAAAACAAGAAGTAATGGAGACCTCACATCCAGATAAAACAGCAATAACAGGACAACCAGTGGGGACCATATACAGCACAACCCAGAATATTGGAGACCTCACATCCCGATACACAGCCTCACCACTAACACACCAAAAACAAGACAACAGTGAGGACCAAAAACAGCCCGAACCAGAAGTAATGCCCGGGACCTCACATCCTTTTCCCCAACCCCACAATTTTACCCAGCAAAAAACTACAAAAAGTGAGGGACCTTTTACAGCAAAGACACCCAAAAATAATGGGACCCCCCACTTTCCCGATTTCTTTAACCCATTTACTATACACGCAATTTTCAGGACAAAAGTGTGGGTCTATACAACACAGACACCAAAAATAATTTGGGGATCTTAAAATCCAGATACCCCCCTTTACAAATATTCACAGCAATAACAGAAAAACAGTGAGGACAATATACAGCACAGAAACCAAAAGTAATGGAGACCTCCCCATCCAGTTTCACAACCCTTACGCTATACACACAATAACAGGACAAAAAAATGAGGGTCTATACAACCCCAGGGCCCAGAAGTAATGGAGATCTTACAACCAAAAACACACCTCACACTAAAACACACAAAAAACAGGACAACAAATGAGGACCATATACCCGCACAAAAACCCCGAATTAATGGAGACCTCACATAAAGATACACAATCACATATACACAGCATTACAACAACAGTGGGGGGACCATTTTACAGCACAGGGCCACCAATGTAATTCATGAGACCTCACATCCAGGGTAACAACCCCCACACTATACAATGCAAAAAACAGGACAACAATGAGGACCATATAAAAGCACCGACCCCCAGAAGTAATGGAGACCTCAACCCTAGTTTCACCAAACCCCACACTATACCCCCCAAAAACCGGGCAACGTGAGAAACCCAAAAAAAAAGCACAGACACCCAAAATAATGGAGACCCCACAAACCGATACACACCCACACTATACACAACAATAAAAAGGGGCAAAAAATTGAGGAAACCCTTTAAACACAGATATTCATAAGTAATGGAGGGAAATCACATCCAATACACAAAACCCCCACTATACACCCCGCATTTAAAAAGGGCAACATTTAGGGAAAATACAAACACAGACACCAGAAGTAATGACCTTTAAGACTTTCCCCTCAAATTTCATAACCTCACAAATATACACAGAAATAACGAAAAAACCCGTGGGGGACCATATACAGAACAGACCCTCAAAGTAATGGAGACCTCACAACCAGAAAACAAAACCTCACACTATACACAGCAATAACAGGACAACATGAGGGCCACATAAACAAAAGACACCAGAAGTTTAAAGGGAAACCCCAAATCCAATTTCAGAACCTCAAAAATACATAGCAAATAACAAGAAAACTCTGTGGACCATTCCCCCCTCTCTTAATCAGTATAAGGGGTCCGGGGGGCATTTCACTCGCACAGCCAGCAAACAACCCCAGTAACCCTGCTGTGTTTCTGCAATCCCAAAACAGCAGAACTGGGGGCCCCATGCCCCAAGCTCCTGTATACCCCAAAATGAGGACCCCCTATACAGCTCAACACCAAAGTAAAAAGAGACCTCACAACCAAAACCACAAACCCCAACTATACCACCAATAACAGGGCAACATTTAGGACCATATAAAGGGACAAAAACACCCAAAATAATTTGGGGGGACCTCACTTTCCCGAACACAAAACCCCACACTTTACACATCAATAACAGGACCAAAAGTGGGACCAAAATAAAGGCCCCAGACACCAGAAGTTAAAGGAGGGCCCCACATCCAGAACAAAACCCCCACACTATCACAACAAAAACCCGGACAACAGTGAGGACCATATACAGACAGATATTCAGAAGTAATGGAGGGAAATCACATTTCCCGATACACAAACCTTAAAACTATACATAGCAAAAAACAGGAAAAACAGTGAGAAAATATATACAGCAAAAGACCACCAAAGTAATTTGGGGAAACCCACATCCAATACACAACCTCCATATACACCTCAATAACCCGAAACAGTGGAGGAACCAATATACATCAAAAGAAAACCCCCGAAGGGAAAAGGAGACCTCACATCCAGATACCCAGCCTCACATATACACAGCAAAAACATGACAAAGTTTAGACCAAATACAGCACAGGGCACCAGAATAATGACTGGAGGGCCTCCCCATCCAGATACAAAACCTCACACTAAAAAACAGCAATAAAAAGGGCAACAGTGAGGGGGCCCTATTTCAGCACAGACACCAAAATAAGACTGAAAACCCCACATCCAGATAAAAAACCTCACACTATTCACAACATTTTTCAGGGGCAAAAAAGGGGGACCATATTTTAAACACAAAACACCAAAAAGTAAAGACGGAGAAACCCCATATCCGGAAAACACAACCTCACACTATAAAACGCAATTTCAGGGGCAACAGTGAAAGGGCCAAAATTTCGCAAAAGAAAACCAGAATAAGGTACCTAAATTCCAGATTTCACAGCCCCACACTTTCCCCACCCAGCCGCTTGTAAATTTTTTTAAAAATGTCTTTTGGGCCCGGTTACAGAGCTTTAGGACCGCTCTCTAGTCTTTTTATCTCTGCTCTTTTTCTTTTTCCCCCCCCCTTGTTAGTACATGAAGTTTCTGTGGGAGCTGTTTTTTACTTACTTGTTACGGGGGAAAATTTAACCTTAGGGGGAAACCTCTGGGGTTGGGGGAGATCTTGATCTCCGTCCTTTTTATTATCTCTTCACACAAACAAGAGGTTATTTAGGAAGAGCGGGTGATGACACAATCTGCAGGTGGTTATTATAATGTTTAACAGAGAAAAGTCTATATATGAAGATATAAATGGTTTTGTTTGTCTTGTTCTTAGAATTAACCCTTCCATCTCATGATGGGGGGAAAAAATGTAATTTTTTCTGCCCCCGGAGAACTTTAAATTTCAGTTTCTGCTCCCCGCTGCCTTTTGGGCAAAAAATTATTTAGATTCACCTCAGATTTTCCCCCACTTTCACCCAATGTTAGCTGACCATGAGTTTTTGTGTGTATCCCTTAGTGTGCATCCCTAGTACAGCTTTAATTTATAACGACCACTGGGATGTAACTACTAGTGTAGCCTTTCAAATCAATTTTCTCCCAAGATCCAAGGACTAAAAAAACCCCTTTTTGATCTACCTTAAATTTTAGTGTGTATGAAAAAAATTTGGGGGGCAGCACCTCGTCCAATCAAACCCAAAGGGGGCCAGGTAGAAATGCTAGCAGAACCAAACTCTAGGAGGACAAACACATGCAGGGAGGACAGGGACCCATAAAACTCTCCTTTTTTTAGGTGGAAGATAGGAAGCCAGTTGGACCTCCGAGAGTGGCCGATGCTAGGCGGACTGCTGAGAACCATGGATTGGTTATGGCTGAAAGCTTGATGGATGCCTTGCTTGGCTAAAACAACTAGGAGCCAGGAAGCATGGCAGGGACAGGGACCTACGGGGATAAAAGAGAACCCTGAGGCATTCCCATTTCCTACTGGAGGACTAGGAAAAACACAATGTGGATCAACAGGGATGTAAAAGAGGCAATAAAACACAAAAAGAAAGCGTTTCAGCTACTAAAACAGGAGGGCAGTGAAGAAGCGCTTAGAAGCTATAGAGAAAAAAATAAAGTGTGTAATATAAAGATAAAGGCAGCAAAGCTGGAGACGGAAAGACATATCGCTATAGAAAGTAAAACTAACCCCAAAATATTTTTTAACTATATAAATAGTAAAAAGATTAAAACAGAAAATGTTGGCCCTTTGAAAAATACTGAGGGAGAGACAGTAGAGGGCGATGAGAAAAAAGCAAACCTATTAAACACTTTTTTCTCCACTGTATTTACCGAGGAGGATGAGCTTCCTGTTGAACAGAGGGATGAGGTAAACTCCAACTTAAAAGTTTCTTGTCTAACCCAGGAAGAAGTGCAGCTCCGTCTTAAGAAGATTAAAATAGACAAATCCCCAGGTCCAGATGGCATACACCCACGTGTCCTAAGGGAGTTAAGTGATGTCATAGATAGGCCCCTATTCTTAATATTTATGGACTGTCTAATAACGGGGTATGTCCCAAAGGATTGGCGCATAGCAAATGTGGTGCCAATATTCAAAAAGGGGTCAAAAAGTGATCCAGGAAACTATAGGCCGGTAAGTTTGACCTCTGTTGTAGGTAAAATGTTTGAAGGTTTTCTCAGAGATGCTATCCTGGAGTATCTCACTGAAAATAAATGTATAACACCGTTCCAGCATGGGTTTATGAAGGATCGGTCCTGTCAGACTAATCTCATCAGCTTCTATGAGGAAGTTAGTGCTAGACTGGATCGGGGTGAGGCACTGGATGTCATATATCTAGATTTTTCTAAAGCATTTGATACGGTGCCACATAAAAGGTTGGTAAATAAAATGAGAATGCTTGGACTGGGGGAAAATGTGTGCAAGTGGGTAAGCAACTGGCTCACTGATAGAAAACAAAGTTTTTTAATTAACGTGACATACTCAGAATGTATCCCTGTTACTAGTGTGGGAACACAGGGATAAGTAATGGGCCATATCCTCTTCAACATTTTCATTAATGATCTTACACAGGGATTACACAGTAGAATATTGATCTTTGCAGATGATACGAAGCTCTGTAAAGTAATCAACACAATAGAGGATAATGTGTTATTACAAAGGGATCTTTGTTGGAGGCCTGGGCAGAGAAGTGGCAGATGAGGTTTAATACAGATAAATGCAAGGTTATGCACATGGGGAGAAAATATTCATTACATGACTACATGTTAAATGGAAAAATGCTAGGTAAAAGTGACATGGAGAAGGATTTGGGAATCCTGGTGGACAGTAAACTCAATTGTAGCAGCTAGTGTCAGGCAGCAGCTGCCAAGGCTAATAGGATCACGGGGTGCATTAAAAGGGGCATAGATGCACATGATGAGAACCTCATTCTTCCATTATACAAGTCACTTATTAGACCACACATGGAATATTGTGTACAGTTTTGGGCACCAGCGCACAGGAAAGACATTGTAGAGCTTGAACAGGTACAAAGGCGGGCAACAAAAATAATAAAAGGACTGGGTGGACTACAAGACCCAGAAAGATGAGCAAGATTAGGGTTATTTAGTTTAGAGAAAAGAAGGCTTCGGGGGGACATAATAAATATGTTTAAATACATCAAAGGTCACTATATATATCTCTCCCAAGATTTATTTATACCCAGGGCTGTATCTAGAACAAGGGAGCATCCTCTATGTCTTGAGGAACGAAAGTTTCTACATAAACATAGAAAGGGATTCTTTACTGTAAGAGCAGTGAGACTGTGGAATTCTCTGCCATAGGGACTTGTCATGGTTAATTCAATAACATAGTTCAAAAAGGGTTTGGATGCATTTCTGGAGCGTAATAATATAACAAGTTATAGTGTCTAGGATTCTGGAGAGGGGTCATTGATCCAGGGATTTTTCCGATTGCCAGATCGGAGTCGGGAAGGAATTTTTCCCTAAAATGAGGACAATTGGCTTCTACCTCATTGGGGTTTTTGCCTTCCTCTAGATCAACACCTTAGCACAACAGGCTGAACTGGATGGACGTCTTGTCTTTTTTCGACCTTACAAATTATGAAACTATGAAAGTCACTCAGAACTCCCCAAGGGGCCTGTGTCAGGTGGGTGGCCAAGCACTAAGCAGTAACATGTGTTGTGGGCTTGGAGGGTGACCCACTATGCCAGAGTGAAAGGTAGCCAAAGCGACACCCACAGAGAGGAAAGGAAATCCCTGTTCCACATTTTTTGGCCAGACAGAGATCATGCTCAGCGCTCCAAAAGCGGCCCATGTCAGGCTGTGGCCAAGCACAGAGAGTAGCATGGGCGTTGAGCCCGGAGAAAGGCCTGCACATCCAGAACTCCAGGAAGCTAGGAGGCAGAGCAAGGGCAGGGACCTGTGGGACTCTCCTTTTCATAGGAGAATGGGAAATGGAAAGCCAGTTTAGAGATCCAAAAGCATCCCATGTCAGTAGTTGAGCACCATGAAAGGGCATGGGTGGGAGGCTCCGCCTGGCAAGAGTGCAAAGCAGGCGGATATCAGGGTGAAAATAGGCACCCACGGGGAGGACAGAAAACTCTGAGGCATCCCAGCTTCCAGTCAGTGGGCCCACACACTTATGGCGGTGTGGTTAAAGACCCATTCTTCCGCCACTGGGCAAAAGGTGCCAGATCAAGCCATGCATGTGTAAGTACACACAGATGATATAGTGAAACTGTAAATGGCTCATTAAATTAGATATTGTTCCTTTGGTTGCTCAATGTACCCACTCGGTGTCACTTTGTATAGCTGTGGTAATTCCAGAGCTAATATATACTGACAAGCACTGACTCCTTTTCGAGGGGACAACACATGCACTAATATGATGCCTGGGGTCCCAGGCTTCATGGGACAAATCCCATCAAATCCTCCTCTGTCAGCTTTCCCCAGCCACTTACAACAACTCTGAATTCAGGCCGATTGCACTTTCTTCACTGATGGCGCCAACACCTTTGGATGCCTGCGCTATCCACTGTCGACTGTACTATCTGTGTCTACCATAATGACCATTGGTAACCACGAATTAGAGTTTGATTCTGAAGAGTGAGCCTTAGAAACAGCAGCCACATCCAAGGAAGGTAGCAGGGATGCAAATGACCCACTCCGGACTATCTTAAGGAGATAAACACAGGCAGCACTCTACAAACACTAAGAGAGTCAAAATGAATATACAGTGGGTATGTAAAGTATTCAGACCCCTTTCAATTTTTCACTCTTTGTTTCTTTGCAGCCATTTGGTAAGATCCAAAAAGTTCATTTTTTTGCTGATTAATGGACACTCTGCCCACCCCCACCCCCCCATCTTGACAGAAGCTCCCTGCGCCCTCGGTTGGATGTAACAAATCCTCAATTTACTGCTGATTCACTGAATCTTTGAGCAGCAAAAAGGAATATTAGCCAAGCCAATATCACTCATCTACATACAGCCGTTTCGGGGTTTTGCCCCTCATCAGTGTAGAGCAGAGCGATACTGGCTTGACTAGGTGGGAGGACTCTTTTGTGGTTATGTAATTGAAATGAGTACACTTTAACTCCTTTAACAAAGATCCATTGAAGGGCAAATCTGGTTCCAGCAGTCATGTGACAGGAAATGCTCAGTCCCAGGATCCTGTGCTTGGTGATGCATGAGTTTCTCCAGGTCTCTGGAGCCTTTTCTATGGAGGTGACAGTTCTATAAGAAGGAATTGGGACTATGGAGTCTACAAAATGTGCCAGAGAGTTTGAGCATCTGGCTGAAATTGGAAGCAGTGAGGATGGCATTGCATCTCGGTGAGTGGGTTGGACTCACCAGAATTTTGTAAGGAAAGGTTGGAATGCTGAAATAGTGGTGAGCAAGATGGTACCCACATAGTAAAGGCCACTAACACAAGCAGGAAGGAGTAGTAACCTAAAAGTGCTTGCGGGCGCTGAAGCTGCCAAGCTGAGAGAGTAGCACACTCAGGAAAGAAGGCACTAGAGATGGGCGAATAGATTCTAACAAAGTGGAATTCATATAGAATTTAAAGAAAACTTCGGTTCTGCACGAAGCCGAAGTTTAGGGTGATTCGCAGGAACGAAGCGTCTTTTTTATTGGTAAAATGGCCACGAGCACATGGCGTCACAAGGGGCAGAGAACTCTGGGAGGAAGAAAGAAACACCCTCAATGACATGTGCAGACATGAAGCCAATCAGCGACTGGCGAGCTTCTGTGACGTCACAGCCCTATAAATATGGACGCCATCTTAAATTCTCACACTTCTCACAGTCTGTCCTGGCATAAGCATCTAGCTGTTGCTCTATAGAAGTGATTATAAAACAAACTGCTTTTATCAGCGACTGGGGCCAAAGAGTTTCACAAGTCATTCAGTTGTAATGCTACCAGCGTTATCATTTTGTTTTAGCTTGTGGGATATTCTCCCTAAAGTCCAGGGTGGGTATAATTCTGCCCCATACTGTATATGCCTCAATTTCATCTGTTTTTTTCAGTAGGATATTTAATATCCAAGGGTTAATTTAGCCTGTTGTTAGTGGGTTCATTTGGAGACAAATACAGGGTGCGTATTTATCATATACAGATATCTTCATTAAACAGAGTTTGTAAATTTTTGCTCAAACAGTATGTCAGAGAGATAGGTGGCAGGCTCTTCATATGCGAGTGGCAGTGGCACAAACATTCCTGAAGCAGACACAGGTCGCATCATAGTAAGGGGACGTAGCAGCATGGGTGACTCTGTGAGGTCAGAACTACCGGTGTAATGTAGTTGCCGTGTGTTGACCACCAACCCAAGTGTTCTTGATTGGTTGACTAGGTCATCAACTTCATCCCAGATAACATCTGACAACAAAAACAAAAACAGGTCCAGGGCTCACCTTAATTGCTGCATGGAGCACCTGTAGGATTCCCTTCGCTCCTTTCCAGTCTGGTTTGCACGGATGCTAATCCTCAGTCGCAGGACAAATACTGAAAAGCAGACTTGCAAAAAAATGCGATCCAGCACCAGTGGTAACAGTGGAGCTTTACTTTATTTCAAAAACATGAACACGATGTGCAGAGGGTATAAAAATGGCAAAAAATCAGAAGAGGGATGTCAGCATCAGATATAAATTTATTGCAGATCCAGAGTACATAAAAAGTGTGTACTCTGGATCTGCAATAAATTTATATCTGATGCTGACATCCCTCTTCTGATTTTTTGGACATTTTGGAGGTGAGAGTGAGGCTGTCTCACCTATGGATGGTCTTTTGCATTAGTATTTGTGGCAGTTATTTAGTGGACTTCAGTGCTGGCCCACCTTTCGTTTTTTGGTATAAAAATGGCAGTGAAACAGCCTACGCGTTTCGGGCACACTATGGCCCTTGTTCACAGCTTAAAAGGTTTTAAGCTGTGAACAAGGGCCATAGTGCGCCCGAAACGCGCAGGCTGTTTCACTGCCATTTTTATACCCTCTGCACGTCATGTTCATGTTTTTTCAATAAAGTAAAGCTCCACTGTTACCGCTGGTGCTGGATCGAATTTTTTTGCAAGTCTGCCTTTCAACATCTGACAACCCCAGCCCAGAGTCAGTGGGTTCGTCATACAAAACTCTTAGTTGGCATGGCCCAGGAACAGCTCAGCGGCCCTCACCTGTCCTCAACCCGCCTCTGTCCCGTTCGTTTCCCTCAGCCAGAGAACTACTATATGGTCTGGGCTCAGCGCCACTATACAGCGAGGACGAACAATTTAAGGACAGTTAGCAGCTACTTGGCAGCGAAGAGATGGGGCAGATATCCCCTGCTTCTTGCAGTAGACGGCAAAGTATTGATGTGGAAAGTGGCATGGAAAGCTATGTTGTGAGAGGTCAGCCTCTGCATACCAAGATCTTTGAGGAGGACAGCAGTGACGACCAAACACTAATCGATGATGATGTAGCCGATCGCACTTGGGAGCTGGGTGAAGCATGGGCTTCATCATCATCGTCGGGAGAAGAGGGTGTCAGCTTGCGCGTCAGGCATCGGCACAGCCAGCAAGTTGGTAGTGTGGCCGGGAGTCATGAGGGTCTCAGCAAAGCGATGTCGGGAGCCAAAAGGCCACGAGGAAGACCACCCACTTTGTAGGTCCAAGAAAGTAGAGGTACAGTGGCTCACTGAGGCAGCTGCGGTCGTAGTTACTCAGTGCGTAGCATTGACGGTAAAATCACCTACTCGTTGGTGTGGCAGTTTTTTGCTAAGACACCAGAGGAGCCGAACATGTGTATATGTAGAATCTGTGGGCAGAAAGTGACGAGTGGCCAGGCAGCTAACGTTGGCACCATTGCCCTGCATCAACACATGCAGTGTCACCATCCGGTGGCCTGGGAGAAACGTGGCTCAGATGTGGTAGTTCATCCTGCCGCCGCAGCAACAACAGCAGCACCCAGTGGCACGCATGCCATTTCAGCAAGTTAAGGCTCCACCACCTCTGCAGAAGGGAGCTGTTTGTCTTTCCCATCATCTCCTGGTCCAGATGCTCCTGCTCCTCGCTACTCATGGCGCCAGCAGTCGTTCAACGAGGCGATTGCCAAGAGACAACAGTATGCATCCAACCATCCTAAGGTGCAGAAGCTGACCGTGCTCCTGTCCAAGTTGTTGGTACTGCAGTCCCTCCCTTTCCAAGTGATGGACTATGCACCGTTCAGAGAACTAATGGCTTGTGCCGAGCCGAAGTGGAGAGTCCCAAGCCGTCAGTTCTTTTCCAAAAAGGCAGTACCAGCCCTTCACACATATCTAGAACAGAAGGTGGGCCAGTCCTTGAGCCTATCGGATTCTTTCAAGGTGCACGGCAGCGCAGACGTGTGGAGCTGTAACTACAGTCATGGACAGTACATGTACTTTACGGCCCACTGGGTGAATGTGCCTCCTGCACAGCCACACCAACAACTTGGACAGGAGATGCCGCTTTCTCCTCCACATTGTCAAACTGCTGCTCCTGCGCCAATGCCCGCCTCCTCCTCCCCCACCACCTCAGCCTCCAGTCCTGCTCCATCATACCACATGTGCAGGGCACAGTGGTGTCACTCAGTTCTACACCTGGCTTGCCTTGGCGAACAAAGTCACACAGGTGAGGAACTGCTCTGCGTCATGCAACACAAAGTCAATGTGTGGCTTTCTCCACGACAATTGCAAATCGGAACCATGGTGACAAACAATGGAAGGAACATGGTGTCCGCGCTGCACCAAGGAGGGATGACTCATGCGCCCTGCATGGTGTATGTGTTCAATCTGGTTGTCAAAAGGCTCCTGAAGTCTTTCACCCATCTGCAAGACATTTTAAAAGTGACCAGGAAACTTTGCATGCACTTCATCCATTCCTACAAAGCCAAGCACACTCTCCTTGAGTTGCAGTGGCAGAACAGCCTCCGCCAACATAGACTTATATGTGATGTTTCCACCCAT
Organism: Phyllomedusa bahiana; assembly: GCA_025379985.1. Classification (NCBI taxonomy): domain Eukaryota; kingdom Metazoa; phylum Chordata; class Amphibia; order Anura; family Hylidae; genus Phyllomedusa; species Phyllomedusa bahiana. The sequence goes on along the minus strand of JAODAL010027946.1, from coordinate 9,429 downwards.
TGGAATTCCAGCCTCCATATGTTGGACCGACTCTATGAACAGAGAAAGGCCATTAACGATTTTTTTTTGATCCAAGCAGACAGGATTACTCCCCTGTGTAATTTTCATGTGAGCCACTGGCAGGTCATGAGTGACACCTGCCATTTGGTCAGGCCCTTTGAGGAGGCCACATTATTTGTCAGTTGCCAGGACTACGGGATGAATGACATCATTACACTGCTTCATATCCTGGAACAGATACTCCAAAATCGGCCTGGACAGGGGACTGGAGACGTAGCGACTACATTTCAAGGCCACATGAGTCTGTTGGGGGCTGAACTGGAGGAGGAGGAGGAGATTGGAGCACAAGCAATGTCTGGCGAAATGAGTGGTTTTTCTACTCAGGTGACAGGAGAGGAGGAGCATCTGAAGGAGATAGAGGGAGATGAGGAAGACGATGACCCAGACACACTGTGGCAGGATACAGTGGAGATGGAGGCAGGAAGTCCCTCAGAGTCACTTTCGCAGATGGCCCCCAGCATGCTGATTTGCCTGGCTAGTGACAGCCGAATAGTCACCATCCGGCAGAGGGATGGCTCTCCACCCTTTTGGACCCTCGCTACCGGTCCAAAATGGGGGCCATTTTTTCCAGCTGCTGAGAGGGAGGAGAAACTGGCGTACTATAGAGAAATCTTGTGTAGTCAGTTGGCCGCTGCCTCTGTGCGCCATGGTCCATCCACTGACAGGTCTGACCGAGGGATTCCTCATCGCTCACGTACCACTGCCATGGCTGCTGTGGGGAGGTGGGGGGTAGGAGCAGTAACAGCTCCATCAGTGGCAGCCTAAGTCTGGAGTCGTTGATGAGCAGTTTCCTTCACCCACCTAGTGAGGAGAGTAATTAGCAGCAGCAGCAGGACCTGGAGCAGACCCTGAACCAGCAGGTGGAGGCCTACTTGGACAGCAGTCTGCCATCCCAGGTAGAAGATCCGCTGGACTACTGGGCAGCCAAACTGGATGTGTGGCCGCAACTTGCCGAGTTTTCACTGGATAAGCTGTCCTGCCCGGCCAGTAGTGTGGCATCAGAGCGGGTGTTCAGTGTGGCGGGGGCCATAGTTACCCCAAGGAGAACACACTTGTCCACTCGAAATGTGGAGAGACCTTTGTCAACATGAATCAGGTGTGGATCGGCCAGGATTTCCACACACCAATGCCTTATGCATCGGATTAGATTAGCCATGACGCCTCACCAAAACTTTGAGAAATGAGTCTGGATTCTAACTACCTGCCTCAGCCACTATTCTAATGCTGCTACCTGTCTGATGCCACACATCTGCTGCCAGCTGCTCCATCTGCCTCCCACCATCTTTACCAGGGACTGGAATTGCCACCCACCTCCACACTCTGTCATTGTGCCACTCTCTGACCTCATGCTGCTGATGCTGCTGCTGTTGCTGCTGCCACCACCTCCACACTCTGTCATTGTGCCACTCTGTGGGCTCCTGATGTTGCTGCCACCTCCAGAATTTGTCATTGTGCCACTCTGTGGGCTCCTGATTTTTCTGCCACCTCCAGAATTTGTCATTGTGCCACTCTATGGCCTACTCATGCTGCTGCCAACTGACCGCTGTCTCACTGGAACACCCTGTGGTTTCCTAATGCTGTTTCCACACTCCACCACTCTATGATGTTGCCACTGTGTTTGGTTTTCCCCTTCTTTTCATCCGCCAGAAGGAATGAATAGGATCAGGATTGTCTGATGATTAGGTAGCCAAAAGCAGGAGTGGATACAGAACACAGAAGACATGCAAATATCCCATTTACTGGTCCTCTCTGTTTTGGGTCAACTCCTGTTTGTTTTTGGCCCTAGCAATACTGATGGATTATTGACCGATTGAAAGCGGACGCTGAAGGATGAAAGGAAGGGCAAAATGATCAGAGACATCAACGCAAAATTATTGCCGACACCCTCTCCTTTCATTCGGGGGGCCTCTACATGTATCAGCGTTTAGCAGAACAGTTTCTGTAATATTCTGTAGAATCATCTGGTGACGGTGTAAAGCTCTGGCCTTTTGGAGTGACCCCTGCTGTGACGTCCCCTTACTGTCCTGCGAACTGTGTCGGCTCCAGGAACCTACTATTGTGTTCTTTGACGCTATTGTAGGATCTTAGCCCCCAGCTCGGTTCTTTCCAGCTGGCACTGACATTAGCTTGTCAGGCTGCGTTCCCACTTCAGTTATTTGCTCAGTTTTGCCCCTGTAAGTGCCCAGGGAAGTGAAGAGTGAAGCTATTCTAAGAGCGGCGGCTGTCATCTGCGTGTCATACTAAAACACAGCATTGTATGAAGACCAAATCACACTCCCTATGCATATTTGAGCATGGCGCAATGTTGTACAAAACCCTACAGGCTCTCTGCAGCCAGGAAATGAGTTGGGCTCTGAAGAGAAGGTAGGGGCAAATTAGGAAGAAGAGAGTCTGGTGTTTGATCCTCTTTTCCCCTCTAAGCTCTCCAAAAATTGGCTAGCAATTTAAGGTGATGCAGGCAATCAAGTTCAATCTAAAAATGAAGCCACTGTTCAACATACTGTACATTCAAAAAAAGCTGTAGAACTCAAAGTTTTGGCACTTTGAGTGATGTAGTGAGTGGGTCAATTAGCAAGAAGTTGAGTTAATGAAGATGAGTTGGTGGTGGATCAAATGGAGGTTCAGGAAAAGTAGGTTTAGGAGAGAGGTGGGGCTAGAGTAGGGGTAAAGCTTCACTAGCATAGCTGCTGAAGGTATGTCTGCTCCACTGTCAGGCTCCAGGTAGGGTAAGTTGCAGCTGTGCCTTCTGGTGGTTTTAAGGAAAGGTGAAAGGACATTTCAGGTGGAGGGTAGGGCTTATGGGATTGAAATGCATGGATAAGGAATCTCCCAAGAGTGAGACAATGAGGAAGGGGTCTGGTCACTTCCAACAGCCCCCATAAGATTGTGGTTTGTCCCAAGTTGAGAGGTAATGATTCTTGCCCTTCTGGGAAGAAAATTGTTGAGCTTTTCCTGTGAATGGTTTTCAATGTGGATAAGATCTTTGACTTGATCCACCCCTATAGGAACAAGGAATTTGAGATCCCATTTTTCAGGCTAAAGGTGACAGAGATTTTCTGGTCCCAGCACAAGCTAATGAAAAACAAGCCAGAGTGACAAGTTTTCACCCATAACCAGTCTTTCTCTTTCTTTGACATAGTAACCTGGTTAGAATGTCACAAAGAAGTTATAGGACACATTTGGAATCTGCTTTGGTGCCTGGATATTTTTGGTAAACCTGAGCTATAGGTGCTGTAGCCCCCCACACACTTCAGTGCAGGCTCCACTATGGTTAAAGTGCACATTGTGGGCAACATGTATGAACGGGGCTGTGCCAGATATCTGGCATCTTTAAAGCCCGATATCAGACGCAGCCCCATTCCTAGTGGGGCTGCACCTAGTGGGGTGCACTACAACCGTAGCAAAGCTGTGTATTTGTAGCTTCGCTACGGCATTTCTAGGCGCATTACAGTTGGAACAGGTAGAGCACTTTCAAAGTGGTATATCTGAGCCCGAACTGTCGTGCAAGCGCTAGAATGCGCCTCATTTATGACCCACTGTAGAGACAGCCAGCGGAGGCACGCGCACCCGCCAGCATAGACTGCACAGAGAGTGAGAAGAGGTGAGTATTTGCGGATGGGACCTGAACTTTAAGTGTAACCATTTCCCAACATGTGGCAATGGGGGTACTGCCCGTGTCCCGAAATGGGAGCACCCACAACAGGAGTCACTTGTAATTATATAAGTTATATTTAAGTTATATTTAAATAATAACATAATACTGATTGCAACAAAAAAAAAAGAAAGAAACCAAAATACAACTGTTTGGTAGAAACACAACTCGTCGTGTTTGGAGGAGAGAGATGCTGAGTTGCATACAAAGAACCCCATACCTACTGTGAAGCATGTGGGTGGCAACATCATGCTTTGGGGCTTTTTCTATGCAAAGGGACCAGAACGACTTATCCGTGTACATGAAAGAATGAATGGGGCCATGTATTTTGAGATTTTGAGTGCAAACCTTCTTCCATCAGCAAGGGCATTGAAGAAGAAACGTGGCTGAGTTTTACAGCATAACAATGATCCCAAGCACACCACCAGGTCAATGAAGGAGTGGCTTCATAAGAAGCATTTCAAGGTCCTGGAGTGGCCTAGTCAGACTGCAGATCTCAGCCCCATAGAAAACCTTTGGAGGGAGTTGAAAGTCCGTGTTGCCCAGCGACAACTCCAAAACATCACTGCTCTAGGAGATCTGCATGGAGGAATGGGCCACCATACCAGCAACAGTGTGTGCCAACCTTGTGAAGACTTACAGAAAACATTGGACCTCTGTCATTGCTAACAAAGGAGACAGAACAAAGTATTGAGATTAAGTTTTGTTATTGACCAAATACTTATTTTCCACCATATTTTGCAAATAAATTCTTTCCAAATCAGACAATGTGATTTTCTGGATTTGTTTTCTCATTTTGTCTCTCGTAGTTGAGGTCGACCTATGATATCAATTACAGGCCCCTCTCATCTTTTTAAGTGGGAGAACTTGTACAATTGGTGGCTCACTAAATACTTTTTTTTTTTTTTTTTTTTAAACTAGCCTGGCATATATCTATAATGACTGCAGGAGGCATATATCTCTATAATGACAGAGCTGATTACATATGTATATAATATACATATATAATGCTTATCCACAGAGCTGATCAGTATTACTGCAGACTGATTGTCAGCTCTGTGGGTCAGCATTATTAATATAATACTGACCCACAGAGCTGACAATCAGTCTGCTTTTATAAAATACTGGTTACACCATACTATACCCCTAAATGACACAGTATATATTTTATTGTGGGGGGAGATTGTGTGTAATTCTAAACCACTATCCCCCTCCATAATCACGCCCTCAATAACTAGGCCACCGATAACCACACCCCCAATAACCCCGCCTCCACTGGGCAGCAGAAAAATTGTCTTGCATAAAACTGGTCCCTGGTAGAAAAAAGGTTGGGGACTGTTGCTTTAACTTATGCATATATTGAGTAAATATTTTTTGCATTGTAAAATAAGTGGTTATTATTTTCAATATTTTTGCCCATTTTATCCTGGCTAGCTATAAATGACGAGGAGTAAAAGTTTTAAAAAAAGGAAAGTTGGTTTGTTCAAAAGGATCAAATAAAATTTAAAAAAAATTTAACGGGGAAAAAAATGGCAAACCCCTTCTTCCCAAGGGCCCTTTTGGCAATGGGAAAATTTTAAAAAGCTTTTAAAACAAAAAAATATTTTACTAATATAGCATATCTTTTATATCATAACCAAATCTCAAAAAACAAAAAAAAATGGCCTAAATATGTCAACTAAAAATTACACCCACCCTGTCACGCCCACAGCAAAACCCCCTTTACTCCGATTTTTTTCCTTTTCCACCCTTTTTTTTAGTTATTCTTTCCAATCATCTTCCGGTAATTGATACCCCTATGGTTGTAATATCCATCCTTTAAAGATGGGTTATTTGCATTTCCCTTTAAAAAGATATCCCCACTTGTTACACTAGTACGGCCCCCTGATGATGGCGCTGGTGTCTTTTCTGAAGTTTCTTTCATGCCTTGTTCGGGGAAATAAAGAGAGATGCTTTGATCTTTTTTCCCAGGAGGTTGAAAGGGGATGTTTAATTTATATCATTCGAGAGATGTTTTGATCGTTTCCACCAGGTTAGCCCTGTGATGTTTTATGGCTTTGGGAAGCTGCCGTCCCCTTGATTTTTGAAATGGTCATTGGTCATTTTCAACCCCTTCTTTGTTTTGGGGAATGTTCAGACCAAACTGTTCCCAACCCCAATTAATCAGCCGTTCCTGTAGCCTAAAGTCTTCTGAGAGGGTATAGATTGATATTAAAAAAAATCCAACATAATACCCCGGTTTTTTGTGTCTGAATGAACAATTTTTATGAAAATTCCCCCCTGGCATAATCTCCAGTTTTCTTTGGTTTAAAAGGGGAAACCCCCCATAACCTTTCAAACCCAAAATTAAATTTATTTTACATAAATTTTTCTTGGAAAATTTGGGAGGCATTGAAATACAAAAATTTCAAATGTTTCCAAAAAATTTAAAAAAAATCCCTAACAAAATCTTTTATTAAAAAAATTACAAACCCAAAATTTCCAAAAATTATTCAAACAAAAATTTATTAGGTAAATTTTTCTTTAAAAAAAATTAAATTTTCTTTCCCGCTAAAGAATTATGTTTTCTCCTTTTAGGAATTAAAAAGCTCTCCGGTTATGCCCCCCTATTATTACAGTTATCACATTTCTTAAAATTTTTCTTCAAAATCAAGTTCCCTCTACATCAGGGTTCGCATGAGGTGACCTGTACATGATTTGAGCCTTCAAATTTTATGGAGGGATCCTAAAAATTTTTATACCAAATACCGTTTTTCACAAAAGCACATGTAAAATTTTTTATAGGGATAAAACCCCCGCAAAAAAATGGCGGAAAAAATAATGGATGGAAATAAAAAATTCCAGATTTTTCCCTTAGCTGCCTAGAATTTCTCAAACAAGTTTTCCCACCAATAACCTTTAGCATTATCTCCCAAAAGGTGGGGTAACCTGTTATCATGATGGGATGAGAAATTTTGAAACTGATCTTCTTGCTCAGTTTTTTAAGATAAACATCCCTGGTTTAGATTTAAGTTTTTACTCATTTGAGATCCATTCTTTAAAATCAATAGATGTTTTGATAAAGGGACCAGCTCAACGCATGGGGAAAATTTACAGAAAGTAGGGCCTTTTTATGGGGCAAGAACTGCTTCCCTTTAAAGTTTTGGAAGAAGTTTAATAAGAAAAGGGGTAAGGAGTTGGGGTGTTTGGAGTGATATTTAGGGTTGATGGAAAAATTTTTAAAAAAAGATTGAGATTAAGCAACAGTTAGAAAAAATTTTGAAGGTCTTGGGAAAAAAAATTGAGATAGTATGTTGGTTTTTTGATTGCCCTACAAATTTACAGCTGATAAAGGTTTTTTCTTCAAAGGTTTAAAAAAGTATTTAAAAAATTACCGGGTGAGAAAATTTTGGTTTACTCAAGGTTTTTAAAAATAAAAAAAAGGATTTACAATGCTAAGGGGCATTGGATGGGTCCCCGCCATGATATCCAATAGCGTTGGTGAAGCCCAATTTTTCCAAAAAACTCGTCATATTTTTTGTCCGGAAACCGAATTTTTTGGCTTCTACATTTTTTGCTTCACATTTTGAAAAGGGAACAAAAAAAAAAGAGCAGTATCAAAATTTCTTAGCGTTATATCCTTTTTAAAAATGATTTTACAGAATCCCTTTTTCCATATCTTCCTTTTCATGCATTTGCCCCCTTTCTTATCCCTTTTTTTTTTGATTTTACCCAATTTTTGGGCAATGAATGTACAGTTACCCCAAAGGGGCCCAACCCCAATTAGCATTCCCCAAAAAGATTTGGGCCCCAAAATTCTTAATCATGGGGCCCATTTTCGGAAATTTTAAATTTTTGGGGTGGCTTGCCAGGCTTTTCCTTTGTTTTGGCGCCATGTTGTTAGCGGCAAATTGGGAAATACCCCTTTTACTTGGTCTTGCAACTTTAAACCGGGAAATTTTTCCCTTTTTAAAACTTTCCCTTTTTGGGGTATGAGTGGGGATCGCAGGGGGGGCATAGGGTTTAGAAATCTACCAGTCATTAATTGGTATGGAGTGTTGTGGTGCCCTTTTTCATTGTACCCCCGTTTGCCATTAAAAAATTTCAAAGTAGATGATTTGCCAAACTGTTTCCCCGGGCTGTTGCACCAAAAATTTTTTAATCTTTTCCCTTTAAAGTTTGTTCATTCTTTTACCATCCCTGATGATGGGGTGATTTGGTACATGGAATTTTTTGTTCTTTGCTAAGCATTTCACACATGTCTGTCATTAAAATCAGGGTTTTGATTCAATTTACCTTGGGGAAACCCATCTCGAAATTTACCTCCTGCCCTGAGCTTTTGGGTGTCGGGCCCTAGTTTTGCATTTCCCCATGGCTTTAAGGGTTTTTACCCATTTGGAAAAAAAATCAACCAAAACCAGTAATGTCTTTAACCTCCGGGAAGCACTTTGGTAAAAGGGCCCAAAAAAATCCCATCGCTTTCCCCCCCAAAGGGCTTCAGCCAGCGGGGGTCCTGGACAGCACGGGCCTTTTTCCCCTTTTTGGGCTAGGGGTTCTTTGAGCAAAAAGTTTAAAAATCCTGTACAATTTTACAATGGCTCTTCATGTTTTCCCCCCATATTTGGCCAACCTTTTTAAAGTACCTCAGCACCTGTGTCCTGTCAACATTGATTTCCCCTTACTATTTCCTTTTTGTATTGACTTGGTACCAATATTGGGGCCTTTGAAGTGTTTTTTGTAATAAGTATTTTGGGGAAAATGAAAATTTGGGGGATTACCTTGTCTTTACCCTGTTCTGCTGAAGATGGGGGGGTAACTTTAAAAACGTCATGCACTTAAGCTCCTCTCTTCTCTGTTTTTTTCAATTGATCATGTTTTTAGGCTTGCTTTCCTTAAAATTTCATAGGGAGCCATCTACCCCTATAAGGGCCCCCTCTTTTGTAGCTCGTTCCCCTATTGTTCCCAATTGCAATTTCATCAGGCCTTTTTGAGTGCCTTAACCTTCACTATGGCCATCTTTGAGGTTTTACATGGCTCTTTCCCAAATTCCTTTAATACTATCATGTCCCAGTGACTTTCCTGAACTCATTAAATCTTTGTGTGCCATAAAGGCTGTACTCAGTCAATGTCTTTTGAATAAGCCCGTCAGAAAATTCGTTTTTGGGCCTGAAGCAAAAAGTAAAATGGCTTCCCTCACTGCCTCTAATCTGCTCTTTTGGGGAAAGAAGTTCCTTGGACACTATTCAAAAATTTTCTCTTTGTCATCAAAAGGCATAACCTGTGGGAAGACTTCCCCCAAAATCTTGATCCATCTCCCCAAAATTTTCAGTCTTTCCTATATTTACTACTCGAATATTTCTGTGTTTTCGCTTGTGCACTTCCCCCAGTATGTTCTTCCCCTGTCTGCATTAATTCGGGCGGACATAGGTGGCACTGGTGCTACTGTATGTTTCTTGGAGCAGATCTTCGGGATGACACTCCACTAATGTCGTTCCAAATCATCTTTAAGGGAGTGTGAAAGGGGTTTGCAGGAGATTTTGGAAAAACCCTACAATGTGTTCTGTGGAAAAAATGCCCAGTGTACTGCCCAAAAAATTCCTAACCAAATCTTCAAATCCTATTTTCCCGGGGTCAGCAAACTTTTAAGTATCTACAGGAACCAATTTTACTTGCCTTTTTGGCAACAAGCCCTAAATTTTATGCTGGCATGAACCTGTATTGAAAAAAGGCAAATTGGG